>JALXJV020000013.1:2674075-2696045 GCA_024633595.2 Lepomis macrochirus
GCTGGTGAATTTTGTGCAACTTTCATCTGTGTGGAGAAAAATAAATTTGGTGACATTGCAACGAAGACGATGCCTCTGGACTTCATTTTCATGCTACAACAGGTACAACATTAGCTGCATAGCATGTCATAACAAGCAGCTACGGGTCAACAACAAAGCACAGTATTAGACCCCATCTAAACTAAAGCTAAACATCCAGAACGCGGTCTGAACATTTTTACGCTGAGGAGGAAACGTTTTATCACAAACTTGAACCTTTGGTTGATTTTGGTTGAGCTGTCTTGAGCCTGAGAAGGAATGCTAAGTGGTCCCAACATGTGGAGGGAGCGACCCCCGGTGGACCCAGCGGCCGTTGTTCCAGACCGTAGTGGTAAAGAGGGGGCGGAGCCAGAAGGCAAAGCTTTCGGTTCACCAGTCTGCCTGGACGCTTTCTGTCTTTCCGGGAACGCCCACTTTGACCCAGAACTGGATATCCCATCTGGCCTTGGAACATCTTGGGATCTCCCAGGAGGAGCTGGAAAGTGCTGCATGTCTAGAAGACTCTGCTCAGTCTGCTGCCAGCACGACCTGACCCCGGATCAGCAGAAGATAGTGGATGTATGGATGAAGCTACCAGCTTCTCTCAGGTGGAGTTGATCCCTGAGGATCTACTTTATCTCTGAGCTTGGTGATGGTGTTTAGCAGCTAATGTTTGCCATGATCTTATTTTAGCATGTTAACATGCTAAAATATGCTAATCAGCAATAAACACAAAGTAGAGCTGAGACTGATCCCTGGACAAATTTACATTTATAACCTGATGAAGGTGCTGAAGGAAAGTCATTCGGATCACAGGAGTTATTATGATTCAGCCTGTGGGCTCCATGAAAGGCTCCATTCATGGCTGTTCATTATATTGTTGCCAAAAACAAAAACATACAAGATGTTTACAAAATTTATCAATTTTCTTGATCAATTTTTAATTTAACAAACAAATAATGCTCCAAACTGACCATCGTGGAGACGCTCTGATGTTTTTCTTCTCATTAAGCTCAGCAGCTTCATCCGGCCCCCGACACCAAACCATTCTCACATATGGACACATGGTCAAGACCCCGTGGAGTCAGTCTGTAACGCATCAGGGGGACCCACAGCGTTTCTTAACACTAAAGGCAGGTGTAGGATATATAACAGGATTGGTTGGGATGGACAGGTGGGCCAGAAACCAGGAGACGCGTGTTTGTTTCCCACATGAAACAAAAAGTTAACAGTGAGCGTTTCTGTTCGTTACATAATTGTTTATGGAAGTAAAGTTACGTATAAGTAACCTGACCCCTAACCAAGTAGTTTTGGTGCCTGAACGTAACTAAACTGCCACATTTCAACGTTAACCACTAGTTTTATTTTGAAAAGTCTAACCGGATGTTGCATATGTATTGTTGCTAACTTGACTGCACACGTCCAAAGACGACGCTAAAGGGAACCCAGGACGTTAAAAGGCGACGCCAAGGCGTCCTGACCAAGCGTCCATGTGAGAGTCGGGAGTGAGAAGTTGTTGCTGACAGCGAGCCACAAAACCAGAACAAGATCACAGACAGACTGTAAATAAATCATAATGTACAAACCATAGAATAAAGAGCACCGATGGCCACGAGGGTCAAAGGAAGGCCGACAGCAATGACAATGTATATGACCACATGTGCGCTGAACTGAAGGGTGATGTAGCCACTGAAACAGGAGCAATTCTGGTAGTTGGAGGTGTTGGTGCTGAAGTTCTGGTAGTTGGAGGTGTTGGTGCTGAAGTTCTGGTAGTCAGAGGTGTTGCTGTAGTTTTGGCTTTGGTCCTGTGAGCTGCTGTTAATGTGGAGACCTTCCATTGTTCACAGTCAAACCTGTTTGAGAGATCAGGCTTTGTTATTTATTGTGGGATTATACGTTCATCAAGGAGTTGCTTTTGCTCTTTAGTGCACTTAGAAGTGTGATTTGCTTATGATTGACGTAGTGATAAGATAGGAACAAAATGTCTAGCATCATATTAATCAGTATATAATTAACCATAGAACCTGTGCAGAAAACAGGAACCGCACCTTTAACCCAGTGAACCCTGCAGCATACAGAGCAAACACTCACACATACACGATATACGTCTCCCACCCCCGTCCTCACACACACCAAGCCCTTTACACTGTCCAGGCTCCATGCACACCTCCATAAGGTCATAGGTCAGCCATGAGATTTACATCTTTACCAATAAGGCCAAAGGAAGACGTGCAGCTGGGTGCGGTTTCCATTATAAGACCTCAGACGTGTGAGGAGGAGAGCAGAGTCTCCAGATATAGATCTGCTTTCTGAGCTCAATAAAATATTGTGGGAATCTGATAACTGGTCTCCTTCTGATCCTTCTCATTAATGGACTCGGGGAAGCCGGCGTACTTTAACACTATAAACATTTTACCCACAATCATCGTCACCAGTGGATATAATCGGACGTTACTGCAGGACGTCGTCCAGAAGTTTCACTAATTAAATATAAATGTATTAACATTAATCTCACCTGCCTCCTGTACCCCCCCCCCCCATACACACACACCTGCTGCCCTCTGAGTTTGGATGAGGAGCTTTACATGACTGATTGATCCCCTTGATGAACCGTCTGAATGTTTTATCGTCCATGTTGATCTTTATTCTGACTCTGGTTTTAGGAACAAACATCTGAAGCCGTCTCCCTCTGTCCTCATGTCCCGTCTGTCTCTACTGTCTCCTGCAACAAAAGCTCAACACAAACTAACCGCAGACAAAGTGAAATGAACTAACTGATTTCTAACTGAATCGTCTCCTGCTGGCTGACAAACTTTCCTCCTGAGACTCATCAACGATCACAAACACTGATCTCATCTCTGAAAACATCTGTCAGCAGGTTGTTGCTGACGGGCTGCAGAAGAAGAACAATGTTCTAGTTTGACTTTCTTATTTACAGGTTTCAGACTTGAGCTCTTTCTCCTTTGTTGCAGGTTTTTAGTCTCAGTTTTAAGGAAATAAAACGCTTTTAATCTAAAGCCGCCTGCTTCTTCATTGATCAGGTTAATTCGGCTTCTGCACAGAAGGAAAATCTAAAATGGAACATTTACCTGCTGAGCTGAGCGTCTGCTGTTCTGCCACCTTCAACACGGCAGGAGAGAAGAAGAAGCCGGCTGATGATCCACAGCTGCTCTAATAAGAAGAAAGTGTCACCAACATGTAAATGATGCATCGCAGAAACAGAACAAACAAACAAAGGAGAGCGGGACAAAGTACCGTCATATTTATTTGACTAAGAAATGATAGTTGTTTTGCATAACAACTTCTGCTTCTGAAGAGATGAAGGCCGGCGCGAGCACGGCGTCTGTAAGTCCATCAGAAAAACACTTTAACATGCAGCACGGTGCTGAGATAGAGAGTTGGTCTGCTGACCACGGTGCCCCCTGTAGACTGGAGGAGGTTCATCGACAGCAGCTTACCCCTCAGCATCCATCAGGACAGCTGCTGCCACATGTGCTGCAAAGACCATCGAGTCCTGACCCCCCTGGATGCTGGTCATCCTCCCAAACACCAGACACCAGTGCTGCTAATCAAAGACGTCTGCTGTAGGTGGTGAAGCAGCACAGAGCTCATCATGATCTGGGCTTTGTCATTCAGAGGGTCTCCTGACCCCAGAATAACACCGATCGTCACGCTACTTCCTGTCGGTCTGACCCCAAATATGTTTGTCATCAGACCTAATTTCTGTTGTGGTCGTCGGACCTTATGTTACCTTCTTACATCTCAAACCCTCAGGCTGCAGCACTCGCTCACAGTCTCCTCAGGAACCCAAACGCCGGCTCCTCTTTCACAAAGCACAGCAGTCGCTGACTGATGATGGTTTTTCTCCGTGTCGACACTTATGTTTGTCATCTGACTTTATTTCTGTTGGTCGTCCAACCGTTTGTTACTTTAACCATTTTGCTTTGCTTTGGTCTTGGGGCCCTAGTTTCTGTTTCTATGATGGTATTTCCTGTCGGTCTCTGGACCCCATAACCGGCCGTCATCGGACACCAAGCTGCTGGTTGTCGGACCTCTCGGCCTTCGTCATGTGACAATATAAGTGATCACTTAGGCCGATGGTGACGATTCCTTCTCCAGACCGCTGGTCTGTTCAAACTCTTTATGCTCTCCGTCTCCTCCAGAAGCAGCTTCATGTCTAACTTTACAGGAGCCGCTGGGTAAGGTTCTGCTGACGTTGCTCCAATCAGGACATCTGTTGTGATTGGCTGTCAGCACTAACAGTGAGTTATTCACAGCTGAGCCGCTGTGTGTTTGACCTCTGACCTGTGGTTCCTTAGCAACAGTCTGTAGGGGAACCGGGACATCCGCTCACTTTCAGTCACCATCGTTTGTTGCAGCCTACACCAACGAAGAAGAAACTTAACACAGTGGAACAGAAACACCAACACGCTAGTTTTAAACTGCAGAGTGACGAGTATGAAAAGAAAAGAAACGCAGGTTTTACTTTGACCAGAACATTTTATTATCCAGCAGACTGAGGACACTGTCAGCTGGTTCTGGATCAGCTGGTTCTGGATCAGCTGGTTCTGGGTGCTGATTTATGGCTCGATCAGAGTTCCTCAGTTCTGTTCAGTTCCTGTTCTGCTGCTTGTGTTAAAACATTTAACATCTTTGGCTTACTTTGTTCAGTGAAAACTGTTCAAACTGGTTTAAGTTCCCAAACCTAAAGAACCGAATCAGCGCCGCGTTCTTGTTTCAGTGCGGACGCCAAAACACTGTTTTTTAAACCGGTTTTATTCCAGACCTGCTGCTCTGTTATGACCCGTTGAGACCTGATCTGAGACCTGATCAGACAAATCTGGGATTGATTCAGTGCGTCTGAAGACACAAGGACAGCTGTTTCCTAGCAACACATATTTAATGGTGCGACCTGATTGAGTGAATCACTAGGTTTGAACTGGTCACTGAGAATCAGGGTGGAAGTAACAGGTTACATTAACTCTCGTTACTTTAAGAAATCAGTTCTTTTAATCTCAAGTTTTGTCACAGAGTAAAAACAAAGACACATCAGACGGAAAACAGGAAGATGTAAACTCTGCCCGCCGCCGGCGCCAGGTACTGACAGTGAAGGAAAACAGGAGCTGAACAGTTTACAACACATGCAAAAACCTGGACCGGTCCTTTAAACTGGACCCGGTCTACAGCTGGATGAAGCCTGAGTGGAAACTGTCCATCTTCTGCTGCTCTAAGGTCTGATCCAGTTCGGTCCCACCCCCCTGCGTTGTGGACTTTGAGGTGTCCGCTGAGCCGATCGCCTGGCCTGGAAGCTCTTCCCGCACACCCTGCAGCTGTACGGTTTGTCTCCGGTGTGGATCAGGATGTGTCTCTTCAGGTCCACGCCCTGCATGAAGCCCTTCCCGCACACCTGGCACAGGAAGCGCTCTCCTTGTTGTGGAAGCGGACGTGAGTGTCCAGAGTCTGTTTCTGGGTGAAGCCCTTCCGCAGAGGCTGCAGGAGAACGCCCGCCGCCGGTGTGGATCTTCAGGTGCGCTCTTCAGGTTCCCGCTCTGGTTGAAGGCCTTTCCACAGAAGTCGCAAGTGTAAGGTTTCTCCCCGTGTGGATCCTCATGTGCATCTCCAGCGCCGCGTGAGCCGGAAGGACTTCCCGCAGACGTGGCAGGTGTGGCCGATCTCACGGTGAGATCGCAGGTGAGCGCCGAGGCTGGCGGTGGACTCGCATTGGTGTCCGCAGAGCCCGCGAGCGGCAGTCCAGGTCCTGCAGGTGAGTCTGGACATGTTTCACCAACAAGGTCCTCTTGTCGAAGGCGTCCCCGCACACTTTACAGAGGTAGGACGGCGCAGAGCTGCGGTATCTCTTCGGTTTGTCGGCCTTCTGATGAGTCGCCATGTGTCGTCGCAGGCTGTGCTGCTTCCTGAACTCCTGACCGCAGACGCTGCAGCAGTGCTCCTCCTCGCCGCTGTGCTTCTGCATGTGTCGCTCCAAAGACGTCATGTGACAGAAGGCCCGGCTGCACTCTTTACATTTGAAGGGTTTCTCCGCGGCGTGGACGCTCATGTGTGACGTCAGGTTGCCCTTCTGGCTGAACTTCTTGCCGCACACGTCGCAGCTGTATGGTTTCTCTCCGGTGTGCAGCCGCACGTGCAGCTCCTGCGCCAGGATCGACCGGAAGCTTTTCCCGCAGAAGGAGCAGGTTTTACTCATCTCCTGGTGCGTTCGCAGGTGAGCCGTCAGGTCGGCAGCAGAGTCTTGTCGCTCACCGCAGAAGCCGCAGCGGCAGTCCGGGTCCTCGGCGCAGACCTTCAGGACGTGTTTGAGCAGGTAGCCTTTTCCCTGCAGAGAGCGTCCACACACGTAGCAGTTGAGACTCTCCGGAGTCGACCTCTTGCGCTTGGTGGTTTTGGTGGTTCTGTTGGTTCTGATGGCGAGGGGCGGCCGCCCTCTCTTCTTTTTCCTCGGGGGTCTCAGAGCCTGACTCCTTGCGGTCCAGTCGCTGTCTGAAGCACCATCGCTGTGGACGGCCAAGTTACTCAGCGAGTCAGGCGGGTAGTAGGTGGGTGAGGCAGAGCGAGGCGCCGGCGGTAGGAAGCGCCGCTGTCGACTCGCTCAGCTTCTGGTCCAGTTCAGGTCTGCAGGGTCGCCTGGAGGCTGGAGCTCTGAGTGGTTCAGGGTCCCCGACTGCAGAAAGTCTGAGGAGACAAAATTCATCGATCATCACGGGGCCTCATTTATAACTTTGCAAGCACACAGTGAGATTTTAAAAACGCAAACTTTGACCAGCGCGCACGAACATTCAGGAGGCGGGAAACTGCCGACGCAGATGGTGACCTGAAGCCAGTATGGATCCAAGTATGGGATTATATAAATATTACGTTCAGCAGTGCTGTCTCACCATCGCAAAGTCACTACACTCTGTTTCATCATCCTCAGTCCTGATCATAACGCCGGCCTCCATCCTCACAGGGTGGGGGGGGCACTGACTGAGGCCATCATTTTGGCAGCAGGTGAAGTCCTCAGTCTGATTGCTGTGAACATAAATACTGTGTCACTCTTTAGATCCGTGCTCTTGGATCTTTGTGCTGAACTGGGTCCAGCTTTAGACCTGATGGATCCGCACCGGCCCGGTACAAACCCCAGTAGGCTAAAACCACTCTGGGGTTTCTGGCAGCCAGCTGTTAGCAGCGGGAATTAGCCGACAGGTGTGTGTTTGAGATTATCATCAATGACAACAGCAAGGAACAGAAACTTTCATCTCTTCCCAGGAGACTGAACACGCGACTCCAACGACCACAACGAAGTTCCAGGAGCCCCAACGAACCCAGAGGTCTCCATCAGCTGGGTGAGGACCCACAGAGGTTAAACAGCTGGGACTCCCTGCAGCCAGTCAGAACCAGAAAGGCCTGCATTGACCGTTCATGACTGAACACGGGTGAGTAGAGGGCGGGATACGAGGCTAATCCGTGTGCACATGTCCAGGTGGGAAAAGTTACCTGAAGGTGTGCGTTCAACAGCCCAAAACCCAAGACATTCAGACATTTAGAAAATATTTACATGTGAGGGAGAGAAAATAGTGACGGACGAAGAAAGTCCCTGTAGGGAATGAGTCCTTACCCTAAGTGACAGAGTTCAAGTACCTCGGGGTCTTGTTCACGAGTGAGGGGAGACTGGAGCAGGAGATTGGCCGGAGAATCAGAACAGCGGGGCTTTATTGCACTCGCTTTAACGCACCGCTAGTGATGGAAAGAGAGCTGAGCCGTAAGGCAAAGGTCAATCTTTCGCTTTCATGACCCGAGATCGCGGGTACAAGCAGCCGAAATGGGTTTCTCAGGCGGGTGGCTGGTGTCTCCCTTAGAGATAGGGTTTGAAGCTCTCGCCATTCGCGAGGAGCTCAGAGAGAGCCGCTGCTCCTTTGCTTTGAAAGGAGCCAGTTGAGGTGGTTTGGGCATCTGGTAAGGATGCTCTCCTGGACGC
The DNA here is from genome assembly GCA_024633595.2 of Lepomis macrochirus. Lineage (NCBI taxonomy): Eukaryota > Metazoa > Chordata > Actinopteri > Centrarchiformes > Centrarchidae > Lepomis > Lepomis macrochirus. Next base: position 2,682,066 of record JALXJV020000013.1, read on the forward strand.
CTCCCTAGGGAGGTGTTCCAGGCACGCCCAGCTGGGAGGAGGCCTCGGGAAGACCCAGGACAAGGTGGAGAGATTATATCTCCACGCTGGCCTGGGAACGCCTCGGGATCCCCCAGTCAGAGCTGGTTAATGTGGCTCAGGAAAGAGAAGTTTGGGGTCCCCTGCTGGAGCTGCTGCCCCCGAGACCCAACCCTGGATAAGCGGATGAGGATGGATGGATGGATGGATGGATGGATGGATGACGAAGAAGAAAGAGTCCAAAATCTGGGATTATTTCAAGCTAAAGAAACCAACAACTCTGCAATGTTACCGCTCTGTCCAATCGTGAAATGAAGGCTAGCCAAAGTAAGCTGAACTCCTCAGCTGAAAATGTTCAGAGGTGCGTTTGTTGTTCTCGTGGTCGGGCCGTGAGTTTGGGATGTAACATCACAGTCATGAGTGAAGTCACTCAGCTGATCCTGGTACCAGCTGGGCGTCGATGAATTGATGAAATAACCTACAGAATGCTCAACTACTAAAGTCATCGCTAGCTGCAGCCATACACCAGTCACTTGAATCTGGATGGTGGTCTGATTGGATCCATCCTGCAGAGCTGGACCATCCTATAAGCTCACTACAACACAGATGGCGTAAAGACCTCGCCCACTCTTACCACTGCTACGCAGACGATACGCACCTCTACCTATCCTTCCCGCCAGGTGATCCCACCGTCTCGGCGCTGATCACAGACTGTCTCTGGACATATCTGCAAGGATGAAGGCTCGCCACCTTCAACTAAACCTCTCCAAGACTGAACTCTTGGTCATTCCAGCCAAGCAATCCATTTACCATAACATCAAACTACAAATTGACTCCTCAACCATCACTCCAAACACGGTGTTGAGAAACTTGGGTGTCATGACTGATGACCAGCTGTCCTTTTCAGACCATGTCGCTGCTGTCTCTAAGTCATGCCGCTTTGCTCTATACAACATCAGGAAAATCAGGCCCTCCCTCACTCAGTATGCCACCCAGCTCCTGGTCCAGGTCATGGGTATCTCTCTGCCCTCCTAGCAGCTCTTCCAGCTTGTGAGGTGAAACCCTTACAAATGGTTCAGAGCTCAGCAGCCCGTCTGGTTTCTGATCAGCCCAAAAGGACTCATGTCACTCCATTAGTCAGTGACCTCCACTGGCTCCCTCGTGGCCTCCAGAACCAGATTCAAGTCACTAATGCTGCATACAGAGAGACCACCGGGTCTGCACCATCTATCTAAACTCCATAATACGAACCAGTTCTTCTCGCCGCCACGCTCCTCCAACTCAACGGCTCTGGCTCTGCCAGCCCTTCACACAAAGCGATCCCAGTCCCTGTTCTCACCTGTGACACCACGATGGTGGAACGAGCTACCGCACGCCATCAGAGCAGGGCGTCCCTCTCTGACTCCAAGAAGCTCCTGGAAACTCTGCAGAAAATTACTTCCTCTGATAAGACCTCTAACTCTTAACCTCTGACATCACTTCCTGTGCTCTTCTTCTTCTATCCCTACAATTATCTTGTTCTGATTGCACTTTCTGTTAACTCTTCCTTCCTTCCCTAGGTATTCACCCCATTGATGTGATCTGTACTATGAGCTCTTACTAGTATGTATTGTCAGGTGTAGATCTGTATTTGATGCTCTGTTGATGCTTCTAAGTTGTTCCTCAAATGTAAGTTGCTTTGGATAAAAGTAAATGTAAATGTAAGAGCGAGAGTTAAGAAGATGAAAAAGGACGAGGTTATCGTCTGGGAAGAGGAAAACTGTGGGAACAGCAGTCAGGTGAACTTTTATTCTCTGATCTGAAGTTAAAGCTTTTTATTTTAGCTGTAAGCAGACACAAAAAAAATATAATGTACAATGTGAGTTCTTTGGAAGAAGCTCGCTCGTTGAAGAGACCGAAGAAAACGTCGGGGGAGAAGAGGAAAAGAAAAAGAGACAGAGACCGAACAAGAGCCGATCTCAGGTCGGCTTTTACCGCCGCCTGAGCTGAACGAGGATGAAGGATTCCTGAGTTCCCCTTTGTTTTACAGCCAGCAGTAACTACACACACACGTAGACAGACAACACACCATATAAATGCAAAATCACACTGTGTTCTTTAAAAGGTGGACAGGATCAACCAGGACCGACTGGCTTCCCCAGGAACGCTCTTTCAGGATCGCCCCTGCAGTCTGGTTCTGTTTTTGAGGCTAGTTAACAGGAGGAGACTGTAAAACAGGAATAAACATTTCATACTGTCAACATTAAAGTTCCCGCTGACGGTCTCTGTTACACATGAAGCTCAGCTTGTTGTGGTGTTTCTCACTGCGGCACAAACTGTGGGATTCCTTCTAAAAGTGCTCTGCTTGGGTTTGGACACCTTCTTGGCACCGGTAGTGTTGCTTTCGCCAACGAAAATGATGACTAAATATCGCCGCCAATCTAACCTTTATCACGTGATGACAACGAGACGAGACGCAACGTAAATGCTGGTCATGTGTCGATGACTATAATTAAATGTATTTTGCAATATTGTTGACGAATAAAAACGAGACTAAATGTGGTTTACAAAACGAAAACTATGATAAAATGTCTCTACATTTTCGTTGACCAAAACGAGACGAGACGAAATGTTATACCGTTATTTCGCTCTCGCTTAGTCGTGTTATTATTTTGCAAGTATTTCTGCAGTATTTTCACTTCAGGCGCATCAGATCGCGACTGCTCGCCACATCGCTCCTCCTTTCTTCTGCTCCTCCGTGAGAGATGCAAGACTCACAGGTGACGCTTCATTAACTCTCACGCCACCGCCTCGCGGACGCTGTCTCACCTCCCTCGCCTGCTCGCCACAGTATTATTATATCTTTTAATAGTTTTAAGATGTAAAATCTGACTTCAGTTTACAAGCAATACAAGTAAATAACAGACACACTTTTATTTGCACTTTTTAGTTTATTTTTGCTCGAGCATTCAAGCACCTTTGTTTCTCTTTATGGTAAACTTGAATGTTTTCATTTATTTCGCCATTGTCATGTGATGCTATTTTATTTATAGTTTTTATTTATTTTATTTAAATTTCTATGTGTGCACTTCTAACATGTTTGGTTGGTAAGATAAATGTTGTAATTTCAAATCAGTGCATCTTCCGTTCCGTCACTTCCGTGTCTGAATGGATGTATATTCTTTAAGGTAACAATAATATAAGATAACCTTGTTTGAAATGGGTTTGGCTAAAAGAAAGTTCTGGTTTAGTTTATACTACTAGTAGGTAGTTATATTATATTGACTGGGTTAAATAGAATTACATTACTAAAAAAGAGAATAAAATACAATTTTCATTGACTAAAACTGGAGTAAAATGGTCAGACTTCTAGTCGACTGAAACTTGACTAGACTAAAAAAGAGTATGAACGCGACTAAAGCTAATAAAAACTAAAATGACAGCTTGACACAAAGACTAGACTAAGACTAAAATTAAAATAGGCCGCCAAAACAACACTTGGCACCGGTCCATAAATTCTGCCAGTACAGGGCCACGATCAGGACCATCACACCATGTTGGAGCCCCCAGCAAACTTAAAGTGGTGACGCCTCACATGTTGGTTAGTGAACAGGACAAAGAAAAGAGGCGAGAGGACGCCCCTGTGGTGATCCATGTTCTCGGCGCTCACTAACCCTTCTGCTGGAATATGAGGCTTTGTACAATCAAAAACTGAGTCCTCTTTGCACTTCTTTGCCTCCTGCCTGACCTGCAAACAGCAACAGGTGCAGATTAGCTTGGCCTGAGTTTCCTTCACTGTCTCTCAAATTATTTCATGAACAAAGAACCCCGCGGAGTTAAAGTGACAGCGTGAAGATAAAACTGAACATATCTGCCAGCTGTTCGGCTCCTTATATCAGGTCTTTACTCACCACTGAAAACATCACGTCAGTAGATCCGCTACACCGAAAAGGCTCCCGGTCCTCACTGAGCCAGCCTGTGAGACGCTGGGATGTCCCCATCTGATGTTAACGATCAGGACTGATCCGGACTGATCAGGACCGGCTTTACGGAGCCCCAACCTAAGCCTTCGGTTTGCTTCAGCCGCCCTGCAGCAGGACGCAGCTAAAACAGGTGGAAATGTTTCAACCCTGAAAACAGAGCCGCCACATGTGATGTCTGCAACGAGCATCTCACAAATATTCCTGTTGAGGAAGAAGCTGCCTGGATGTGCAGCAGAGGGCGGCAGATGCCGCTGCTCGCCGCCTACAGCTGCTGAGTGACGGCGAAGCTCTGGAGGAGAGAGACGGGGAAAACACCTGCAGTCGGTCCGGATTCTGCCCCGATACCGGAGCCAGCTACCGGCAGGAGGAGCTCAGAGGTAATAATTTATATTAAACTATCATTTTAATTTAGAGGATGAAAAGGGGGTTTCACTTCAGTGGCACCACAGGAGGCTGCTGGGAGGAAGCTCAACTACCGGAGCCGCCTGTTCACGCATACTGGAGTCCAGCTATGAAGCAAGACCCGATCGATCCCAACGCTATTTAGAACACAAGCTTTTTCAAAGCTCCTGCTGACGGACCTGAGAAAGAAGAAGAAATCAGCGTCGTTATGAAGTTATTTCAGCTCCACGGCGGCGACCTTCTGCTCCGTCCGTTTCCCGCTGCTGCTTTTAACTCCCAGTAACAGCCCCAGCTCCTATTGGTCCATGCTAAATAAACCTGGTGCGGTTCCTCGTCTGCAGAACTTTATCTGTCGCCAATCTGTAACTACGGAAACAGACCTTCTGCTTCCTGTTCACACCGGCACGCCCGGTGCCAATAGATGTTTTAATGTAGACGGAGATCAACTGTGATGCGCAGCTGAAACGCTTCTGTGGACGGAGATCGGGTTCGTTTTAAAACTCTGTTTTAAGCTAAAACGGAGGGGGCGGGGCCTAAATTATTCAGGACTAATGCAGTGGCTTCACGTTGACTTGAAATGTCGATCATGGACGGACTGGGCGCATGTGGATGCACACCTGTCAGTAAACAATAATCAGCATCATGTTTTTATAAAAAGTGTTTCATGTCTGAAGCTTTGTTGAAGGAACCTGGAGGATCAGGTCTGGATGGACCTGATGCAGCTGAGAACATCTAGAGAGACCTGTGTCTATGATCTGAGGGGCTGTGCTGACGCTTCTCAGCAGATCCTGGATCTTCAGCCAGTCCAGCACAGACCCAGGTGAAACATCCAGCCCCAGACTCTAATGGAGCAGGTGCTGCTCCGCTAGGTGACCCAGCAGACTTCATGAGGACTGAGTCAGTGCGCAGAGGCCTGTTCAAACCAGCACGGGGTTTTTCTAAAAGAGGTTTCCATTCAGGTTGTAGTGAGACCACAGTGGTGCACATGGCTCAGAGTCAGCTGGGAGGGCCCCATAACAGAGTTCTGCTCAGGGCCCAGAGGAAGTTCAGGACCGGCTCTGACATATCGGATCAACTCTGGGTGGAAATCTGCCTGTCTGAGCACTTTAGCTCTAAAAAGTGAGGTAACGGATTGGTGGTGTAGTGAGGCTCACTGGTTCAACGACTAACACTTTGATCTGCAGAACTGAATCCTTCCGTCCTCTGACCGGCAGGGCTTTTATTGTGAAGTAGAGCGGAAGTGTCAGTGTGTGTGTGCAGCCTCCGGGTGCTCCGGGGCTCCCTCCGGGACTGACCTGCTCTGTGCAGCCGGACTTCGGGCTTCAGCACGGCCTCCAGCAGCCTCCTCTGGCGGCAGACCTCCCGCTCTGCCCGCTCAGCTCTGGCTTCGTACTCCGCCACGGTTTCCTCGAACACACCGACGATCTCCTCCGCGGCCGCCGCGAGCCGCTCGGTGAGCAGCGCTCTCAGCGCCGGGACTTCCGCCGGTTCTTCTCCCGTTTCCACCCGCAGCAGAACGTCTTCGGCGGCGGCGCTGATCCGCTCGTGGACCGACACCCGCAGCAGCTGCACGGCGCACATTTTACTGCTTTCTGCGGACAAAGAGCGGGACGTAAACACGGAGCGGAGTTCCGCGTCGACGACGCTTCGCTGAGGGAAGCGAACGGCGACCCCTGCTGGGCCGGAGGGAGAACAGCAGCCGGACCCGGACCCTGCTGGGCCGGAGGGAGAACAGCAGCCGGACCCTGCTGGGCCGGAGGGAGAACAGCAGCCGGACCCGGACCCTGCTGGGCCGGAGGGGGGAACAGCAGCCGGACCCGGACCCTGCTGGGCCGGAGGGAGGACAGCAGCCGGACCCGAACCCTGCTGGGCCGGAGTGAGAACAGCAGCCGGACCCGGACCCTGCTGGGCCGGAGGGAGAACAGCAGCCGGACCCTGCTGGGCCGGAGGGAGAACAGCAGCCAGACCCGGACCCTGCTGGGCCGGGAGGGAGGACAGCAGCCGGACCCGACCCTGCTGGGCCGGAGGGAGGACAGCAGCCGGACCCGGACCCCTGCTGGGCCGGGAGGGAGGACAGCAGCCGACCCGAACCCTGCTGGGCCGGGAGGAGAACAGCAGCCGGACCCGACCCTGCTGGGCCGGGAGGGAGGACAGCAGCCGGACCCGGACCCTGCTGGGCCGGAGTGAGAACAGCAGCCGGACCCGGACCCTGCTGGGCCGGAGGGACAATAATAATCTTTATTCATAACACCGTGTTCAAAGAGGTTTCACACGTGCAACAACAATAAAACAAATAAACCAAATATCAGAATCAGGTTTCTTGCAGGAACATTTTCACTTAACTACACATGAAGTTCATGTCATGAACATAACAATAGAAATGTAAATAAAAGTAAAGAGATCAAACATGTAAAAGTATAAAATAATACAACAAATACAAAATCTATCTTTTACAAGAAATGTGCAAAGATTCACACTGTGAGTGAAAAAAGAATTAGAGCCGGTTCAAAGTTCCACAATAAAAGCAAAGAAACACTTTTAACACAGTTAAAAAAAAGATCAATAAATAAAATCAATACAAGCAGGAAAGGCTGTCAGAGTCTCAGCTGGTTGTTAAGAACAAACTCCTGCTGACTCTGAATACAAATGTTCAGATATATGAAATATAAATCACATCAGCAGGATGTTTCTGCTCATTATTTAATATTAGTGTTTTATTTGATTCGCTTCCTGGTGCCATCAGGTTTGTTTCTCTGCTGGTCATAAGTTATGAAACTCCTCCATGTTTGTAGTTCTTCTGTAAATTGTAGTTCAGTCCAGTGAAAAACATTGTCAGATCTGAAATTAAGAATTAAGTTCATGATTTCAGTGTAGGATCAGCTGATGAGCAGCTGCTCCGCCTGCCTGCATTAATATTCTGTATAATTTATATATGTTGTCTAATTTATTTGAGATGTCACCATGTTCTGATTATCTGCATGTTCTGAAGCACGAAGGATCCCCAAACAACAACCTTGATAAAAGGAGGATGTTTAATGATAAATAAACTTTATACCTGAAAGTACTGTACTTTACTTTGAGGTGCTTTACTTGAGTGTTTTCATTTTCTACTAATAACTCCACTTCATTCAGAGCAAAATATTTAGCTTCAGCACATTAATCTGACAGATGCTCTTTGCAGATTAGCAATATAAAGTATTAACACACGTTATTCCAGATATCCAGCTTGAAAATGAGCTGCACCTTTTAATCCTATCAAACTTTATTATCATGTGTGTAAAATGAGCTCTGGCCTTAAAAACACACACTGTAATGCAGGACGGCGCACCACAGGGATCAGATCTTTGGAAGCTAAAGTACCAAAAACCAAAACAATCTGTTTTCCATCTCTGTCTTTGTGATTCACTGCATCAGGGCAGAGCAGGTGCAACAAGCGAGAACCCTGAAACCCTTTATTCAGAAAACCAGACTTTTATTTTCAACTAAACAAGATGTTAGAAATATTAACGAAGGTTGAGGTCAAAGGTCAGCTGGACCAGAAGACGTTTCGTCCCTCAGCAGAGAGACTTCAGCTCTGACTGACTGGTAGGAACCTCAGTGGGACCGTTTGAACCTCAGTGGGACCGTTTGAACCTCAGTGGGACCGTTTGCCAGGTTCGTACCGTTAGATCCTGGTTACGAGAACCTTCACAGACGCGTTAGAAAACGCTGCTCATCCAGATTTTAATACATTTTGTTCCGTCTGCAGGTTTTTGTGGTTTTTCACAAAGTTTATTCCGCCTTCTAATGTTAAAATGATGACGTCATTTTCACCTTTGCGTTTAGTAAATGTTTTGAACACGTGCAGTTAATTGAAACAGTTTTTTTCCCCTTTATTTCTTTTCTTTATTAGTATTTTAAGCAACAATTCAACATACAATCTATGTGTTCAACACACACATAAACATACAAACCAACATATAGCAAGGGGGCTGCAAAATGAATTGGAACCGTGTTCAGCTCCACTTTTGATGTTGCTGACGTCACTGCAGCGCGACACGTTTCTAATTGGGCAGAAGTTTCCAGGTAACAAACAGGTTGTTACCTTGTGGTTTGAAACCTTCAGCGGCTGAAGCTAAACTCGGATCTGCTGGAAAATATTGCGCCATCGGTTTGTTCGTTAACGCCGCCTTTTGTCTAATAAAGTTTATTTAAAAGAAAATAACGGTCGCTGTTGCTGGGATACGGTACACTCCGCCGCGTCACGGCGTTGCTAGGATACAGCAAACTGCCGCCATTCCCGCGGGTCGGAGCTTTCAGTCGGTGTTTCCCGGCGGATTTCAGATGGAGATCGTTCATGCTTACAACGAAGCTCGCGGGAAGTTCGGCCGCCAGTGTCTCCTCTCGGACCGGCCCGCAGAGCTGCTGGTGGACGTGCCTCCGGACCCGAACCTGGCTCCTCAGTTCATCCAGAAAACCCTCCGGGACCAGGCGGTGCAGGCCTGCCGGGACATGTCCGAGCACCAGGTGAGCTTTACCCTCGGTACGGGACTCTCCGTTACCTTCGATAAATAAACCCACTTCCTGTTGTTGTTGACGGGCTCTTCCGGTGTTACAGAGCTTCGGGGTCCCTGTCTAGTCCAGAACCATAAAACCACCAAGTTATTCCCAAACGGACTCCTTAGTCTTAGAGGATTATCTCAGAATGGGTCTAAAACCAGGTCTGGTTTTATAAATAAACTGTTTTTAACCCGTTAAACTTTTCACTTCTGGGTTCTGGTTCTGGGTTCTGGTGGATCTTTTCAGACTCCAGCACTGTGAGAACCGGTCTGACCAGGTGTGGGGTACCTGTGTTTGTGTCTGCAGGTGAACACGGAGCGCTTCGAGTCTGAGAGCTGCGGGATAAACCACGTGGAGGGGGGGTGGCCCAAAGACGTGAACCCCGAGGAGATGGAACAGACCATCCGGTTCAGGAAGAAGGTGGAGAAGGACGAGGGCTACGTCAACAGCATCCTGCAGCTGGGCAGCGTAAGATCCACAGTCCACATGGGCCCGCCTCACCTCAGTCCACATCGACCCACCTCACCTCAGTCCACATAGACCCACTTCACCTCAGTCCACATAGATCCTCTTTACCTCAGTCCACATCGGCCCGCCTCACCTCAGTCCACATGGGCCCACCTCACGAGTCCACATTAGTCCACATCGACCCGCCTCACATCAGTCCACATAGATCCACCTCACCTCAGTCCACATCAGTCCACATCGACCCGCCTCACCTCAGTCCACATAGACCCACTTCACCTCAGTCCACATAGATCCTCTTTACCTCAGTCCACATAGATCCTCTTTACCTCAGTCCACATCGGCCCGCCTCACATCAGTCCACATCGACCCGCCTCACATCAGTCCACATCGATCCACCTCACCTCAGTCCACATAGATCTGCCTCACCTCAGTCCACATCGGCCCGCCTCACCTCAGTCCACATCGACCCGCCTCACATCAGTCCACATAGATCCACCTCACCTCAGTCCACATAGATCCTCTTTACCTCAGTCCACATCGGCCCGCCTCACATCAGTCCACATAGATCCACCTCACCTCAGTCCACATAGATCTGCTCTCACCTCAGTCCACATCGGCCCGCCTCACCTCAGTCCACATCGACTCGCCTCACATCAGTCCACATAGACCCACTTCACCTCAGTCCACATAGATCCGCCTCACCTCAGTCCACATAGATCTGCCTCACCTCAGTCCACATCGGCCCGCCTCACATCAGTCCACATCGACCCGCCTCACATCAGTCCACATCGATCCACCTCACCTCAGTCCACATAGATCCACCTCACCTCAGTCCACATAGATCCTCTTTACCTCAGTCCACATCGGCCCGCCTCACATCAGTCCACATAGATCCACCTCACCTCAGTCCACATAGATCCGCCTCACCTCAGTCCACATCGGCCCGCCTCACCTCAGTCCACATCGACCCGCCTCACATCAGTCCACATAGATCCACCTCACCTCAGTCCACATAGATCCTCTTTACCTCAGTCCACATCGGCCCGCCTCACATCAGTCCACATCGACCCGCCTCACATCAGTCCACATCGATCCACCTCACCTCAGTCCACATAGATCTGCCTCACCTCAGTCCACATCGGCCCGCCTCACCTCAGTCCACATCGACCCGCCTCACATCAGTCCACATAGATCCACCTCACCTCAGTCCACATAGATCCTCTTTACCTCAGTCCACATCGGCCCGCCTCACATCAGTCCACATAGATCCACCTCACCTCAGTCCACATAGATCTGCCTCACCTCAGTCCACATCGGCCCGCCTCACCTCAGTCCACATCGACCCGCCTCACATCAGTCCACATAGACCCACTTCACCTCAGTCCACATAGATCCGCCTCACCTCAGTCCACATAGATCTGCCTCACCTCAGTCCACATCGGCCCGCCTCACATCAGTCCACATCGACCCGCCTCACATCAGTCCACATCGATCCACCTCACCTCAGTCCACATAGATCCACCTCACCTCAGTCCACATAGATCCTCTTTACCTCAGTCCACATCGCCCGGCCTCACATCAGTCCACATAGATCCACCTCACCTCAGTCCACATAGATCCGCCTCACCTCAGTCCACATCGGCCCGCCTCACCTCAGTCCACATCGACCCGCCTCACATCAGTCCACATAGACCCACTTCACCTCAGTCCACATAGATCCACCTCACCACAGTCCACATAGATCCTCTTTACCTCAGTCCACATCGACCCGCCTCACATCAGTCCACATAGACCCACTTCACCTCAGTCCACATAGATCCACCTCACCACAGTCCACATAGATCCTCTTTACCTCAGTCCACATAGATCCACCTCACATCAGTCCACATAGATCCACCTCACCTCAGTCCACATAGATCCACCTCACCTCAGTCCACATAGATCCACCTCACCTCAGTCCACATAGATCCACCTCACCTCAGTCCACATAGATCCGCCTCACTTCAGTCCACATCAGCCCGCTTTACCTCAGTCCACATGGGCCCGCCTCACCTCAGTCCACATCACGAGTCCACATGAGTCCACATCAGTCCGCCTCACCTCAGTCCACATTGACCCACCTCACATCAGTCCACATCGACCCGTTTTAACTCAGTCCACATCGGCCCGCCTCACGAGTCCACATCGACCCTGCCTCACATGAGTCCACATCGACCCGCTTCACCTCAGTCCACATCGCCCGCCTCACGAGTCCACATCAGTCCACATCGACCCGCCTCACCTCAGTCCACATCGACCCGCTTCACGAGTCCACATCAGTCCACATCGACCCGCTTCACCTCAGTCCACATCGACCTGCTTCACCTCAGTCCACATCAGTGTCTTGTGTCTGCCATTATTTCCACGCCGCCGGTTGTGATGTCACCGGCCTTTGTGTGATGTCATCATGTGTCCAGGTCATGGAGCACTGCATCAGACAGAACAACGCTGTGGACATCTACCAGGAGTACTTTGAGGACGAGGAGGAGGCGGAGGAGAACCAGGAGCCGCCGTCCGCCAAGACCATCAACGTCTTCAGGTACGGCTGACAGGAAGTAAAAGCACCACAGAAAACAGGAAGCAGAAGTTTCCGTGACACACGGGAGACACGTACACGTTGCTGGTTCCCATGGTAACAACATTAATAACTTGAGTTAATGACTTTGGTGGAGAATCTCACAAACCTTCTGTTTAATGTATCAGGTAAAAATGTCTTCAGAGTCACAGAGACCTGAAACAGTTTTCCCTCAGAGACGAAGCAGGAAGCAGCTCGTTACGGGACTAAATGTCTCCAGCAGCTGATCAGGTCGCTCGGTGCGGGAACAGGTTTTCCTGTCAGAGCTGCTCTGTGTGTCGAGAGACAGGAGAAAACTTGATTTGCCGCTTTATAAATAAAACTTAATTGAATCTCGAAACACAAACACAATTTATTTTGAAATAATAATAATGATTATTATTATTAAGAAGACTGAAAATGAACCAATGAATTTGGGCTCTGCAGCAAGTTAAACTGAAAATAAATTATATAGCTATAAATTTAAGATTTAAATTTAATGCGGATATGATGATCTGTGTGTTCCAGCTGACTGTTGGTCGGGATTTATTGGTTTGCAAACAACAGCAGAAAAGAGAAAGTAGAAAAAACCCTGACATGGTGATTTAAAGCCCCACCCCCCCAAAGTACCTTCGGAAAGTACTACCCCCGAGCAGGGACTGTTTTAGGGGTAACATGCAGACCCTGGAACCAAGTTTGGACTCTGGTCCCTGTAGTGGAAACACAGTGGGTCCCTCCAAAGGGTCCTTCAGAGGAAACGTGACTCCACACTGAAGGCTTCATACTGCTTTAAAGGTGCTTTCAGACCAAAAGTGAAGCGAACGTTCGAGGCGGCGAGTTTACATACAAAGTCGATGCGAAGGGGGCCGGGCCGGCGACTCGAAGGAAATGCCAAGGAATTTGCGTGGTTTGAATATTTTCAAATCAAGCGAAGAAGTCACATGACGCTGAGTTGCGACAGCCTATCAGTGTTGAGATTGTCCGCACGTCACCGAGGCTTCAGAGCGTTGTGTGCAGAGGGCCGGGCAGAGCGGGGGATTGAAAATCTGCAGGCCGGCTGAGAGCTGCTAAACTTGGGGGAGAGGAGCAGGGAGCAGCTGCAACCTTCGGAGAAATAAACACCTGCAGTCGGTCGGATTCGGCTCTGACAGCTACGCCGTTTACTCGCAGGAGGAGCTCGGAGTTAACTGTTTTTATTAAATTAGCTTTTTACTTTAGTTTTGGGATTTCAGCGTTGATTTATCTTCACTGGAGCTTCTCAGCAGCTTCATCCGGTTCCAGTGTTGTTGTTAGCGTCGCTAGCTCTGTCGGACTACGGACTTCATATTTATATAAAACCGGACAAAGCTGGACGTTACTTGGAGAAAAGAAAGCGAGGAGGCTGAACTACCTGGTGAGTTCAGAAAACGTGTCTGTAACTTTATTCCAGCTGTGACCAAGTTAGCATAGCACAGCCCTGATCGATCCGAACTCCATTCAGAAAACAAACATTTTAGAAGTTGTTGTCCTGCTGTCTTGTTGACAGACCTGACAAAGCATGAATTCAGATGTTTAACAAATCTGCATCATGTTGTCGTTATTTCGCATCAGTTTGATCCGCTTATTGATATTTAAACACAGCAAAATGTTTACTTTGGGTTCATACACTTCTCTTAATGGCGAAGTTGTGTTTATTCGCCTTCTCGCGTTGTGTAAACACTTACAGTGATGTACTCATGCGAGGAAAGCTGCTAGCACCATAACACCTTTAACCACCTGGAAACACCTGGAGAGGTGGAAGATCTGTGCAGGTCAACTTTAACAAGCTGCCAGTACTGTGAGGTTCCTGTGAGATAGGGTCCACTTTATAAGCCGGACTAAGTCCTGAATCACAGGGAGGCTGTTTATAATTGCCTAGTCGTTGCTATTGAAGTGGGCGCACGAAAAAACGCGAAAGCGTTTTCACGATAAATGCGAAACGGTTAAACACCCAAATCTGAACTGAAACGAAGTACAACA
>JALXJV020000013.1:2696545-2851866 GCA_024633595.2 Lepomis macrochirus
CCTACAGTGCGATTCGACGCTAAAATATCACGGTGAAAGTCATCATAGCTGCGTAGTATAGACCCAGCTCCCAACCCAACTTTGAGAATAGATTAACGGCGATATTTTTTTTATCGCCCGATCAGTCTCACGTTAACGCTGATAACGGCCCACCACTAATGTATGTATATATTATATATAAATAATCTATACATCTTTCTAGCCTTGTTTATAATTATTATAATAGCAATGATGTGAGATATGTTATTATCATTATTAGTAGTATATAGGTATTTTTTTTATAGTTTGTTTAACTGGCCCCTACAAGAGTTCCTGGGACATTTTGTGCCATTCAGTTTTTTATTTTCAAGCCATTTTGGCTGTGTTTAATAGATAGATAGAGATCTTGTAGCTTATAGCACAAATTGGCCAGAGGATATTCTTCTTTTTAGTAATTTAAGAATTGTTGTCTCAGTTGCTTAAATTAGCCTAAAGTGGCCAAGCTTCGCAAAAACCGACACATTCGGCCCCAAAAAAATGTCCCGTTCCAAATCATTGAAAATGCCTTTTTTGATCCCACATTTATCTTAACTTACACTGATGCATTCCTTTATGTTAATATTTCATTTTGGACTACTAGCTCTCTGTTCACCAGATTGTGCTACTTTTTCCTTTTCAAAAAAATGCAGCAAAATTTCACACTAACTGGTTTCTGCCACTGAAATGATGTGTGTGTCGTACTGATGTTAGCTAACGGTGCGTTTGTCCCACTTACACTCTGCATTATAAAGTAATTCAAAATAAAAACAATGCGTAATGACAACCAATAAAAATTGGGCTTTGTTTTAGTTCTCGTTCAGGTCGTTTATGCAGCTGCAGGCGTGTTTGTAAGTTTGAGCAGTAGTGCGGGAGAAATCATTTTGGAGATGGCAACACATTACAGCACACAGGAAGCTCTGGATATGATCATACGCTCGGCAAAGATGGCTCCTCATCCTGGTGGAAACGGACCAGCTGGAGTCCAACTCATCTGAACATGAGAGCCGAGGCGAAAAGCATGAAGCAGCCGCAGGATAATAATAATAATAATCTTTATTTATAGAGCACTTTTCAAAAGCCAGTTACAAAGTGCTTTCACAGGTTTAAAACAATAAAACACAAAAACAATTACATGCTAAAGACAAGAAAACACTTATAAGATTAGAATACATGTTTAAAATAAATATGAAATGTATAAAAACAGATTTAAAAAATAAAATAAAATATATAATAGAGAAAGGCTCTCCTATAAAAGTATGTTTTAAGAAGGGACTTAAAAGAGTTCACTGACTCAGCTGACCTGATTCCTCGGGCAGGCTGTTCCAGAGCCTCGGGGCCCCGACAGCATACTGTCCCCTTTAGTTTGCAGTCGAGACTCTGGAACAGACAGCAGACCTCTGCCCGAGGATCTCAAGGTACCTGCTGGTGCGTAGAGGACTAAAAGGTCAGAAATATAACAAGGCGAGAGGCCGTGAAGAGCTTTAAAAGTGATCTATTCTAAAACACACTGGGAGCCAGTGTGATGAAGCTGAAACAGGGCTGATGTGGTCATATTTATTAGTTCTGGTTCTGCAGCCTGGCAGCTGAGTTCTGGACAGTCTGGAGTCGATCAGTAGAGTTTTGGGTTAAACAAGTGAAAAGGCTGTTGCAGTAATCCAGGCGTGATGAGATGAAGCCGTGTAAAATGGTTTCAGTGTCCTTAAAGGTTAACATAGTTCGATTTTTAGATGTATTTCTAAGCTGGTAAAAACATGATTGCACAAGCTTTGTGGTGTGCTGCTCGAAACTTAAATTACTATCAAACCAAACACCAAGATTCTTTGCAACAGGCTTAATGTGATTTACTAGGGAACCAGCAGATGGAAGTATTTACTTTGCAATCGGCTGGGACCCAATGACCAGGATTTCAGTTTTGTCTGAGTTAGGCTGGAGGAAATTATTTGACATCCAATTTTTGACTTCACAGAGGCAGTCGGTAAGTGAACTCAGCATACCAGGGTCTGTGGATCTGACCGGCAAATACATCTGAGTGTCATCAGCATAAATATGAATAGAAACACCATGTCTCTGAATAATGTGTCCAAGGGGAAGCAGGTACAAGGAAAACAAAATGGGTCCTAAGACCGACCCCTGAGGCACACCATATTTAACTGGACAGAATAAAGAGACATAATAGTTCACAGACACACAGAACTTCCTATTAGGATGGACTTCAAAGATTAACGCTCCACTTAGTCCCAGCAGCCAAAGTTTGATCCCAGGATACACTATGCTACCGCCCGAATCAGTGACCTGACGTCCAGCTTTGCACAACAACCTGCATGGGAGATGCTCGATCGCAGGCTGGCGAGATGTGGACACAGAGGAACTGAAGGCGGAGCTGCTCATTTAGGCCGGTGTTTACAGGTCAAAACAAAGAACCAGCCCTCAGCCTTTGGGAGTGACAAATCAGGACGGGGCATTTTCCGGGCTACCATCTCCCACAAGAGGTTTCACGCAATCAGCCGAACACTGCGGTTCGACGACAAGCTATCCCGACGCCGTGATGACAAGCTGGCCGCGTTCCGCAAAGTCTGGGATATGTGGACACGCCGCCTGCCAATGCTGTTCAGCCCCGACACAGACACGGACAGCTTGTCCCATTTAAAGGCCGGTGCAGCTTCAGACAGTGCGGGCCAAAAAAGCCGGCATGGAATAAAGATAAAGACAACCTGCCTGGAGACTGCAGGCAAAGCAGCTGGCGATCCTGCTGAAACAATCCTGCAGTTCCGCCTCATTCACTCCAGGCAAGAGCGAGAGCGGGTCGTCTCCTCCACCGCTGCCTTTACAAAGACCCACACAGTGATCTCTTACATCCCCGACGGGCCGACAATGTGCTGCTCCAAAGCACAAAGCACTGCAGTCCAGACACAAGCGACGAAATGAAGAGAGCCAATCGTGATCAAAGATTACAACAGATGCAAAGGACGTGTCGACAGCCTTGATAAGGTGGGTGCCTTTACGCAAACATTTATTTATTCTTATGTTCTTCTCTAAAATATATGAAGGTTTTTTTAGAAATGAGAAATAATACTTGGATCATTTATTCATATTGTCTTGTTTTATGAGGTTGTTGGCGCCTACTCTTGCCAATCGGTGGCCACTGGCCTCTTCCACAACGCCTACGTCCTGTGGACATCAATCGAGCCATCCGGCAGCAGCAGAAACCATCCAGGAGGAGGCTCTGCATCGAAGAGGTGGGAGAAATGCTGGTGACCCCCACACATCAAGAAGAGAGGACGCCTTCCACCCGCTCATCAGCTGCTGCAGATCTGCAGGATGCTGCTGCAGGCCCTTCTCTCACGGTAAACCAGCAGGAGGCAGTGCGACGTTTGCAGGGACAGAGAGAAGAGCCGGCAGCACCTGCTGCACATGTGAAGGTTCGCTTTGAAAGGAGCTGCTGCTCCACCTGAGCCCGACTCTCACAAAGTTTATCCTGCAGTGTTCACAGCATAATGTTCATCTTCCTAAAATAAATGTTTACTGCTTCAAGCTGATCTTGTATTTTAATTTATTTTTATAACATAACAGGGTAACAAACATTTAGAGGGTAAAAAACTTTGACTTGTTGTAGGAGAAGCCCTGGTGAAAATGAGAATAAGATTTTCTTTACTTTAATCTGTCACTGCATGAAAAACAGTGATGGATCAAAATCAATGTTGCTGCCAGTCACTGAGCCATCTCAGGCCCTGATGTTAATAATAATAATAATAATTCAGTTGTGTTTTATAGAAATTATTAATTATTATTTTATGGAACTCTTAAGGGTTAATGTTTATTAGTATAATTACTATATAATTTATAACAAATCAGACATTTTAAAAAAATCTGTAGCTTTATTTGACTTATTTATCAAAACCTTGATATATTTTGTTGAAAGTTCTATTTGTAACAATAGAAAAGTTTCTTTTTATACTGCATTGTGGGGGGTGTAAGTAGCAGCTTCTTTATATTAACTGGCATTACATTAATGGACATTAAGGTTAAGGGTCAAACCCGTTAAATATATTATAACAGTATCTTTCGTTATTTGGAACCATGACAAACATCTTTAGTAACAGTTAAATAAAATGAACTATTAATGTCTTTGTTTCCTGGAGTTTGTGGCTCCAGTTAAAAACGGGGCAGAAATGATTCGACATATTCAAATAACTTGATTACTAAAAAGCACCGGTGCTTCCGGCAAGTGAAGACGACGTGATTTGATAGCGTGGAACTGCAAAATGGAGCAAACAGCAAGGGAGGAAGAAGAGTCAGTCACCAGTCTGGATTCAGGCCCGCCGTGTTTTTCAGGCGTCTGTTCACACCGATGTAAAAACATTATTACAGTTTCTCTCAGACGCTTTGGTTCATTTCTCTGCAGAACATCTGCAGAACATCTGCAGAACATTCAGTGCTTTTCTCAGAACAGGACCCGCAAAACGCCGTAACTCAGAATCCTCAGTCTGTCTGTCCAAAGCCAATCCCTGTGTCAGCGAACGTGTCGGCGCCTCGTGTCGCTGTTTACAACAAGACAGTCAGAATGTTTGGTCATGTGGTTTGATGTAAAGGAGTCTGTGACTTCAGCAGCACAAAGTAAGAGACTGGACAGGATTTACAGATGAGATCTTACTGATTGTAGGCTGTGTTTGAAACGGAAGGCCGCTGCCTCGATGCCTCGCTGCCGTGACAGACAGGAGCTCAGACGGCGAAGCTTTCAACAGAAGGCAGCTCAGTTTACATTAGTTTCAAACAGCCTTCTAAGGCAGCACTTACAGCAACGTGTGACATCAGCACGCCGTCTCTGACAGTCAGAAGAGACGCTAGTCTTAGCATTTAGCTAACTAGCTATTGAAAAGCCAAACGGCTAACAGACGCCTCAGAAATCAGGTTTCAGTCGGGCTGATCTGATAGTTCAGGGTTTAGTTCTCACAAACTTTTCATAAATCAAACGAGAAAACTACTAAAAACTAAAAACATATTTGTGAACAAATTCGGCTTGTTTGTCCAACATCTTCACCAGATTTCGAAAGCTCCGGCGGTCGCAGCCGCACTGCTTTATGGGTAACAGTCAGCATCAAGTCACCATCGATGCTGCCTTCAGAACTGGCCGTTACTGAGGCAGCTTGAAGGCGTCTCAGGAGACAGGAAGAGGTCGTTGGAGCCGTTTGGAACGACGCTGTTAGACACCTGCTGAGTCAGCAGTTTCCAACACAGCTGTAACTTACAGCACTGACACACAGCAGGTCTTTGTGATACAAAACAAAAAGAGAGAATCTTTTCAGATGTCCAGCCTCTGCAGGCGTCTGCTGTGATGACATGCTGCAGCCGTGGCGCCCAGCAGGGTCTGAGTGGCGTTCGTAAACCTTCCCCCTCCACGCTGAGTACTCCTCAGCTGGGTTAATGAATGAGAGCAGAGGGGGAGGAGTCTATCGGCATCCTGTAACGGGCTGCAAACCGCTGCCTGATGGTGTCTGAGTGACGGAAACTCACATTATCCCAAACTACCACATGATGAGCTCTGTAGGCGTCTAAGGCGGCGAGGAGGTGCACACAGAGGGAGGTCCCCCCCGCCTGGAACATCCACAGCGACTCTTCGGCTCGATGACATTTCGACCTTCGTCCAGGTGTGTGAGCTCATTTCATCCCAGAAGCTGCAGCACGAGTTCTATGAATGTGTTCAGGTCACACTTATCTTTAACGTGTCCATACTGAGACCGCAGCTTTCAAACTGTTTCCTGCTCAGCTGGTGGTTTTCTGCTTCCTGTCAGGCTGCTAACAGGTCAGATGTTGTCTTTAAAAGGCATTTGGTATCTGCCTTAGTCTTACTTTCGATGCCCATGGTGCATGTGGCCTCCTCCTGTGAGCCGTCCTGCAGTCCTACGTGGGGGGAAAAAAAACACAAGACTGAGTAAGACATTCAAAAATATGTGACTGTGCACAAACTGCATGTGTTTGTGTGTTATAATAAAGTGTAGACGGTGAGTGTGAAGCAGCAGAGTTTCCCTCTGGGGTCAGTATGAAGTGTTGCAGTGCAGTTTGTTGGTTTCGTACCTGTTCTGTCTGCGAGACGTTTGAATGGCTGAAGACAAAGCCTTCGACCAGCCTCGGCCTTCCTGCTCCTCTTCTTCATCTGGTGACCTTCTTGTTCCTCCACCCTCACCGGCTGTAACACTGTGCTGAGTTTACAGACGGGTTTCTGCAGCTTCGTCACAGAGATGCAACCAGTTCAAACTTCAGATCCGGCAGCAGAGCTGACTCAGAAATTATAATGACTAACTTTTTACTTATATCATTTTGATCAGCGTGACAGAAGCGATTGATAACAGAGGAAACAGCAGACGGTGTGTCCAAGCATTTAGTTTGTTCAGAACAATGTGCTTCGATGACGATGAACGCTGCAAAGCCAGTGAGAAAAACTGTAATCACCGACCGTTATTTCTGACCGTCTTAGACGCAGCTGAGGACCCCTGACGAAGGAGTCAGTGCTTCCTTCAGTGGTTAAAAATAAGTTTTCAGTTTGCTCCAAACAGAAAAAAGACGACGTGTCGGCTGGAGGCAGAAACACTAACGCTCACGTGTTAAGACGACCACTGAACGTAAACATGGCCTCATGTTCAGGCCAGAGTTTCCTGCTGAAGAGAAAACTTTCTCACTGTAGCATTAAATGTTTTCCAGCACTGATTTGTTAAAGTTTCTGTCAAACAAACTAAAACTCAAAGCGTCGCTCGTCTTTGTTCCCTCATCAAAAGATGTGATTAAAGTATAAATAAGTTCTTTTACTTTTACTTGACTTTTATAAATCTACTAACTTGACTTGTACTTGAGTAAAGATTCATCAGAGTAACTTTACTTTAACTTAAGTAGAATATTTTTCTCCTCTTCCCGCCTCAGGGATCAGACCCAGCTGGTCTCCCTCAGCTAAAGGAGGAAGATCCAACATGCTGGGATTCAGGTACCAACATCACCTGCCAGGTGTGACGTCCCGACACAAACTACCTGTTGCAGCAGGTACCTGCAGGTGAGGACCGGAAGCACAGCAGGACGCTACAAGTTAGCATCTGGCTCCGGGTGCTCCGGGGCTCCCTCCGGGACTGACCTGCTCTGTGCAGCCGGACTTCGGGCTTCAGCACGGCCTCCAGCAGCCTCCTCTGGCGGCAGACCTCCCGCTCTGCCCGCTCAGCTCTGGCTTCGTACTCCGCCACGGTTTCCTCGAACACACCGACGATCTCCTCCGCGGCCGCCGCGAGCCGCTCGGTGAGCAGCGCTCTCAGCGCCGGGACTTCCGCCGGTTCTTCTCCCGTTTCCACCCGCAGCAGAACGTCTTCGGCGGCGGCGCTGATCCGCTCGTGGACCGACACCCGCAGCAGCTGCACGGCGCACATTTTACTGCTTTCTGCGGACAAACCTGACGGGAGGCGCAAACACAGTTCCGCGGGGCGCGGAGCGGACAGCGCCCCCCTGCGGGTCCGGAGGACAGACAGCACCACTTCCTGTGTGTGTGTTTTTTGCAAATTAATCTAGTTAATGTCCTCCCTCTGTTCAACATCCATTAGGTCCAAAGCTGAAGCTGGAATTACTTTTTAAATCTCTAAATGAAAATACACTTTGGATTCATCATTTTGTCAGACGACGTAAACGAAGGACTAAACATCTGATAAAACATTTGTTTGAAAGTTCACTCAGGGCTTCTGAGGTCGTCCAAGTTATTAAAACATGAGCTGGATAACGGAGATTCTGGGAGATGCGATCATCAAGGAGGAATGTTTTTCTACATAAATCCTCATTACACTGAATTTCCTTATGTAAGACTTCCTTTTCTGGAAATAACAGTTCAACCAAGAATTAAAAGATTTAGGACACAAAAGTCACACGTAACACATTCATGAGTAAAACTCAGTTTTTAAACGACCTCTCTCATGTTTTAATGATGGTTTTTAAAATTAATGGTGAAATAAACAGAAACTTAGATTCTAGTGTTCATTCGAAAAGCAAAACCTTGAAAAAGGTCAAAGTTCTGAAAGTCATGGTTATATATATAATTTAGATATTACTGCTGTGACAAACTGCTGGGCAGCTTCATGTGTAATAATGCTGCGTTTATCAAATTAACTCGTGTTAACAAATTTGGTGCAGGACAAATATCTGACACGTAGAAATACTCAAGTTCAACAAAACCGCACAGAACCTGAGTATTTCTTCTTCATTTGTGTCCATCGAGCTGAAACAGGAAGTCAGGCTGCGTGTTGTTGGCGGCGGAAATAATTAACCCTTCAGCTGCTGTTTAATAATCATTTATTATTACTGACATGAATAAAGTTTATAACTTGTGAGATTCTTGGGGTTCCTTGAGGACAGTTTGGTCCTTGAAAAGTTTCCAGGAGTCCTTGAGGAGGCAGGGCCTTAAACCAATAATGATAACTACTATTTTAATTTTCCTCAGTTACAATAAAACAAATGTTCAATAACTGTTTGATTTAACTTGAATCTAAGATATTTATTTTGTTGAGGAAAAGATTTAATGTTAAAGTTCTGCCTCAGATTAGTTTGCTGATCCTGTTTGGCGCCAACATTTTGTTCTGAGCAGAAAGAAAATTAACGTTTTAATTTGACATTTATCCTGATAACATTTTTCGGCCTCCTCGATTCTATTTTCCCACAATGCAACACGGAGCATAAAGCTGCCTTATGGAAGAACCACCTGGCAGACTGAGTTCAGGGCAGAGAGCATCCGCAGGCCTTCGGCTGAATCCTTTAAAGCTTCACACGATGATCACACTGATTAGTTACATGCTGTTATTAGTGAAGCTCCCGGCAGCTTCTCCTCAAACAGGAAGCTACACAGGACGAAGACACCTGACAGGTGGGGCCGGGTATCCGTTCACTTTACCGGTTCTGAGTTCATCCCCTCGCCACAGATCTTCCTCCTCGCTCCTCTGCCTCTTCAAGGCTAAAGTGAAAGGAGTCTCTGGAGACTCGTCTGCTGAAAACAGCTAAATAAGCACTTTTGGTGTTTTACCGAACGGTCCAGTCGACATGTCGGCAGCGTGGAAGCTTTTTAAAGCGTCCGAGCCGTTTGCAGACTCTGTTCTGCTGAACCGTCTCCAGCACATCGGCTCCATCTGCGGCTGACTTCTTACATTTGGAGTGCGCCCGTATTGGAGCCTTTACGGTAAGTGAAAGGGCCCAGAGCGAGCTGACGGGCAGGTTAGAGCCTTTATCCTGTCAGAGTCCTACCTGCAGAGAGGCTGTGAAGGCTTCATGTTACAACATTATTTATCAAACAATTTCATTTGAGCATCTCTAAACACACAAAGATATAAACTGGAGTCAGGAACGTCACCAGAACATATTCTGAAAACCTATCTGTCCTCGTTCTACAGGATCGAAGGTCGACCAGTCATCAGTCTGAACGATCATCAGCACAGATATTCAGCATTTTTCCAATAATCTGCATCAGTCATTTAAAACGATTTAATTAATTTGAAACGCGCTCCTTCGCTCTGATGCAGCCGCCTCTCTGGCTGCAGCCCGTTTAGCTGAGATGCTACGGAACCTTAATATTTAGCATCTCTTTGTAAACTCAGCTGCAGGTTGAGAGAAAGCAGCTCCTCTCCAGCAGCAGAGGGACAGAAACCGACCGCTGTCGTCTTTCTAAACTTCAGGAAAGTTTGTTTAACATTAGAGAGATTCTGATTTTATTAAGTGACTTTGCTGCTGGAAACTTTACTTCTGCTGCTGCTGTGAAAACAGTTTGTTACAATAAACTATTAAATTTGATTGATCTGAATTTATTCTTTCTTAAATAACATTTTAAAAGGCCATTATTTAGTAATGAAAAAACAAGAGTACAGATAAAGAACAGAACCAATAAATGTGTCAATAAAATCCTAACAAGTGTAAAATAAAGACGATAAAAATGGCAGCCGGTAAAAAAGTTTGATAATTTGGTCCATCTCTGCGATGGAGCTCTAACTCATTTCATTTACTATTTTAAAGATTAAACATGACAATTAACTTTAATCTTGTTAATCTCGTGTTGGAGTTTGTGACATTATTTGACACCAAGATTACATTTTTTACATCAAACGTATATCGTTCCACATATCAGTCGATCCCTAATAGAAACCTCAAACCACAGCTAATACAGATAGAAACCAACCTGATCAAAGTCACAAAAGGTTAAATAACTAATTAATTAATTATGCAGAGTGCAGGTTGTAATTTAATCTCTGAATACGTTGACATCCTCTGTCCCACAGCTGTTAGCTGTTCTCTGTCACGTTCAGATCGTTTCCTTAGAGGTTGTTGAAGTTCATGAGATTAATGAGTTTGTTTTTAACCCCCGGATCAAACTGGGCTCTGACAATCGTGTAATTTCACTGGTATCAGTTTCGACCACTAACGTCCCTGATTGGAATCATTAACGAGTAACGGGTGACGTCAGGTCGCCTGTCGGCCCGGCAGGTAAGAGACACTTTGACTCACTGCAGGTCGGTCTTATCCATGGTTCACCGTTCCAACTTGGAACCGGTTCTTGATACCCAACCCTACCGAGAGACGATCTTCTCTTTGGGTTGGAGTCAAACGGCTGCTCTCCTTCAGGTCCTGCAGCTGCTTCAATTTTGTCTTTGTTGAGCAGCATCAGGTAACGCTGCTGGAAGGCAACGAGCAGCCGACGTCCTGCCGGGGCCGAACGTCCTGCCGGGGCCGACGTCCTGCGGGCCCGATGCCTGCCGGGGCGGCGACAGAAGGGACTGACGTGGAAATAGTAGCAGCACTCCTCTCCAGTCTTTTGCTGAATCTCTGGACTCACAGTCTCTCTGTCAGATCTGTCTCAGAGTTTCTGGGCCGTTATTGCACACTTTCTTTAAGTCTGCATCGCTGCAGACTCCCTGAGGGAATTACCCACAGTTCATAGTGTTGTGACGCTAAACATGGCGTTACCAGGGGAAAGGTACAGGTAGAGATCTGCTACCTGAACACACACAAGTCCTGTCAGAGTCCCGCGCTCAGGTGGGGTGACAGAACCCGACTCTTTACCCAGACGGTCTCTGAAGGATCGTGTCAGCACAGGGCGTCATGGCGAAGGCGGAGCTGGTCTGGCTGTGGTCGTTACACCACCTGTCTGACGCGTAGAACAGCTGGAGGAACATCCCTGGCTTGAGAAACACGCCTCCCCCGCCGCCGGCTCGTCTGTCCTCCTGACCGATGAACATCACGATGCGTTCGGCGGTTCGGCGCCGTCAGCTTCCTGTTGCTCCTTGGTCGAATCCTCCGGCTCGGCCGCGTCGCCGTCGGCCGCGTGCAGCTTCATGTGTCTCTTCAGATGTCCTGTAACGGTGAAACGTTTGCTGCAGACCGAGCAGCTGAAGGGTTTCTCTCCCGTGTGGACCCTCATGTGGATCTTCAGGCTCCCCTTCTGGGCGCAGCTCTTACCGCAGACGTTGCAGCTGAAGGGTTTCTCTCCCGTGTGCACCCGCATGTGTTTGGTCAGGTCTCCCTTTTCAGCGCAGCACTTTCCACAGAAGGGACAGCTGAAGGGTTTCTCGCCCGTGTGGACCCTCATGTGTTTCTTCAGGTCTGTTTTCTGAGCGCAGCCTTTCCCGCAGACGGTGCAGCTGAAGGGTTTTTCCCCCGTGTGGTACTTCATGTGTCTGTTCAGGTGCTCTTTCACGTGGAAGCTCTTGCTGCACACCGAGCAGGTGAAGGGCTTCTCTCCGGTGTGGATCCTCATGTGCGGGTCATGTTTCCCCTCCGCTGAAGTTCTTCCCGCAGAATAAGCAGCTGTACGGCTGCTCTCCGGTGTGACACCTCATGTGGGCCGTTAAAGATCCGCTGTCTTTAAATGACTTATCACAGCCCGTGCAGGGAAACGGTCTCTCGCCCGTGTGGTCTCTTATGTGTCTGTTCAGATTCCCCTTAAGGCTAAATCTTTTGCCGCAGTACGAGCAGGGGAAGGGTCGCTCCTTCGCCGGAGATCCAGTATCACTTTCAGGGGCTTCGCTGTTCCTCTGAGCCTCGGCACCTGACCGGGCGTTTGTTTGTGTCCAATCACAGTCACTGTCGTCCGTTTCAGTCGAGTCCACAGAATTGTCGTCACTAACTGGTTGTAAAAGTTGATCTGGATCAGAGTCCCTGGCTGGTTCTGGTCCTCCACAGTCCTCTCCATCAGCTTCCATCTGCTCAGTTTGCCTTTGATGAAGCTGTGAGGACTGAGGTTTCTCTTCATCATCATCTTCTTCTTCACTCTTCACAGGGACAGGAGTGAACGGGAACTTGGTGATCTCAGCCTCCTCCAGTCCTGGAAGCTGCTCTCCCTCCTGACTGGTCCAGAGATCCTCCTGTTCCTCTTTAATCTGTGGCGGCTCTGGTGGTGGGTCCTCCTGGTCCAGACTGGGGCTCCAGTCCTGCTGCTCAGGATGAACCTCTTCTTTTGTCGCCGACAGCTGCTGGATGTCTGCAGGACTCACTGAAACACAGACACAAGGCATTATGGGATACATTTTTGCTGATTTACACACTGACTGATCTACGTCTCTGAGGCGATGCTGCTGAAAGTGAAGCTGAGGTTTAGGGGGTGAGCCGTGACTTAAAAGGTCTCCATGACCTGCCTGTTCAGAGGTCGTTAGCGTCGTGCTACAGGGCTCATTCTATCAGTTTTAGTCCTATGGCTCAGTCACTCTCAAATCTGAAGTTTGTCCCCCAGCTACTCGGCCTCAAACCCTACACTATGTCATTTTACTGATTTACAGACAGTGTTACTTATTGCTAAAGTAACCGCTAACCGTGGCTAACTAGCTGCTATAATCTCATTAGCTGAGTTAGCTGAGCAGCTGGTGGTCTTACGTGACTCGGACTGGGAGCACCTGTTTGTAAATGCTCCGTACTTGTAAAGCGCCTTTCTAGTCTTTTCGACCACTCAAAGCACTTTTACCTCCTGAGCCACAGCCGCCCCGTTTGTGTTGACACCTCTACTGAGGGACCGCATGAGGGACCGCAGGTTTTCAGGCCCGGATCATGGGGCTGATTCTGATTGGGCACCAGAACTGGAGCTGGGCAACTAAACAGAGCTCACGTTTATCGCTATTGGCTACAGTAAACGCCAATCAATATCTGCAACGAGTCTTTGGTGCCTGTCTTTGTGTTTTAAATAAGCAGAAGCAAACAGCACATTAATGTTATTTAATACATTATTGTTGTACTAACAGTGTCCTAGTAACTAAACATTACAGTCTTTATTTAATGCACTGGTGCACAGCTCCTCCTCCATCAGACAGATGTACGGTGAGCCGGTGGGCCCATATCTGCTGCTTCTAGCGCCTCCTCCGTGAGAGCAACACTCCTTGTTCTGTTTTACATCTGTTTTCTTTATTATTAGAAATATTAACTCTGTTCAAATTTAGAAGTCACATTTCTAAATGTGATGGTGGTGATGGCGCAGTGGATAAGGGACATGCCTTTGGTGTGAGAGACCTGGGTTCAATCCCCACCATTGTGTCCCTGAGCAAGACACTTAACCCCTCGTTGCTCCAGAGGCGTGCGACCTCTGACATTTCATAGCAATTGTAAGTCGCTTTGGATAAAAGCATCAGCTAAATGAATAAATGTAAATGTCAGTATTTGGTTCATTATAATCTCACCGTGACTTTGTCTCCACATCGTGCAGCTCTGATAAAGACGTTTGTTGATTTTGAAAAGGTTCAGGTTTGAAAAACCTTCTGTTTGTGAAAGTTTACCAGATAGATTTATTGTATAATTACTTAATATTACATCAATTATTTTGCCGTAACATCACGGGTAGCTCAAATCGAGCAATCTGATTGGTTCATAGTGATACAATGAGCGTATGTAACGAGTGTGGCGTGGAATTCCTTTGCACAGATCTGTCTCACTCTGCGACAAAGTCTCATTACAAAGTGACGTTAGATGACCGTCCGGCTGGAAGCTGATGGGAAACACCAAAGGTGAACTTCCTGAGGCCTCACCGTGGAGGAGGGGCTTCAGCAGACTTCGCCAGAGAAAAAGACACCTGTGAGACGTGCCGAGCGAAATCAGAGGTCGACCAACTGGAAAAGAAGCGGAATGAACAAACACTGAGAAGCAAACCAGGCGGGCAGAGAGCTGAAAGATGAACAGACGTTTTTCACCACATCAAAGGACAGTTTCATGACATTTGAGCAGATTTCTAAGCCGCGGTCAGACAGAGTAAAGGCCTGAGCAGCTGCACCGATCAACCGTTACATCACCGAGCCGCCACTCAGTCTGTCCTGAGTTTACAACGAGCAACGATGCTTTAACCGAGAAGACTGGACACTACGGTCCATCGCACAGGGACGTGAGGAGAAAAGGCAAAGAGAAAACAAAGGCTGGTCTGACGTTCATTTACGCTTTTATCCAAAGCGACTGACATTTGAGAAACAACACACAAGCATCAAATACAGATCTGCAGCTGACAGAACATGCCAGTAAGAAACGAATCACATCTATGGGTGAATACTGAGGGAAGGAAGAGTCAGAACAAGATAACTGTAGGGGACAGAAGAAGAAGAGCGCAGGAAGTGATGTCAGAGGTTAGAGGTGTTATCAGAGGAAGTTTCTCTGCAGAGTTTTCAGGAGCTTCTTGAAGTCAGAGAGGGACGCCCTGCTCTGATGGCGTGCGGCAGCTCGTTCCACCATCGTGGGGTCACAGGTGAGAACAGGGACTGAGGTCGCTTTGTGTGAAGGGCTGGCAGAGCCAGGCGGCGTCGCTGGAGGAGCGTAGAGGCCCAGAAGGAACGTTGACTTGGATTATGGAGTTCAGGTAGATGGTGCAGACCCGGTGGTCACTCTGTATGCAGCATTAGTGACTTGGATCTGATTCTGGAGGCCCCGGGGAGCCAGTGGAGGTCACTGAGTAACGGAGGGACATGAGTCCTTTTGGGCTGATCAGAAACCAGACGGGCTGCTGAGCTCTGAACCGTTTGTAAGGGTTTCACCGCACAAGCTGGAAGAGCTGGTAGGAGGGCAGAGAGGTAACCAGGGCCCGGACCAGGAGCCGGGTGGCGTACTGAGGGATGTTGTATAGACTTAGAGACAGCAGCGACATGAGGAGGACAGCTGTTTCTCACCATGTTCAGCTGCAGGGGGACGAGGCAGCTCCAGGCCACATCGTTCATCAACATTTAACACGCTAACATTTAACGAGCACGCCAAGGATCATCAGGACCCACAGAGAGAAGAACAGAGAGAGGCAGTAACTCCTCTGTCGGCTCTGGAGAACAAACCGTTTATCTTCAGCCAAGAAGAAATGCTGTAAAACAACAGTCTGGCTTCTTTGTAGGTTTCCATCAGATTAAGACGTCTCAGACGTGCATTTGGTGTTTCATGGTGCTTTCAGACCAAAAGTGTGCGTCGGACCTGCAGCAGCCCTGAATTCTGTCTGCAGGATTTACAGTTTGCTTGATTTAAGTACCAGCTTGCTGCTGGAACTGCTGCCCTCGAGACCCGACTCCGGATGAGCGGATGAAGATGGATGGATGATTTAAGAAACACACAGGTGATGTTTAAAACTTCCAGGCCTGGAAAACATCATTGTTATATTTCATGACTTTTCCAGGATTCTCATGAACCCTGTTTGTTGGAGGAAGTCTGATACTCAGACTTCATGGATCACATTTAATACCAAGTATAACATTTAACGCAGGACTCTGTCTGACTTTATCAAATAGACTCATTTTGTCTGTAACTGACGCATGAATTAGTTATTAAACATTTATTTTCTGTTTCCAGACATTTAGTCAGGATTTCAGTTCGAATGTTTGATTCCGTTTTCCTGCAGGTCTCAGAGTTAATGAAACACTACGCCTGTGAGCTTTCAGGTTATTAGAGCGCAGGATAAAACTACAGCTCCCAGAAGGCTTTGCTGGCAATGCTGAGGCTCTAAGGCTCATGGGAGTTGTGGTTTCTACCTGCTAACAAAGTATTTGTTGTTTTATTTCAGTTTAAATTAAGATGTTTTCACAGTTTAAAGGCTGAACTTGTACTTTTATCACTTTCTCTCAGACTGACTCAGAAAACTTCAGAAAAGGTTCCGGGTTTTAGTGAAAACCTGGATGTTGGGGGGGCCGCTGCTAGCAAGCGTTAGCATGTCCGGGTGCTCCGGGGCTCCCTCCGGGACTGACCTGCTCTGTGCAGCCGGACTTCGGGCTTCAGCACGGCCTCCAGCAGCCTCCTCTGGCGGCAGACCTCCCGCTCTGCCCGCTCAGCTCTGGCTTCGTACTCCGCCACGGTTTCCTCGAACACACCGACGATCTCCTCCGCGGCCGCCGCGAGCCGCTCGGTGAGCAGCGCTCTCAGCGCCGGGACTTCCGCCGGTTCTTCTCCCGTTTCCACCCGCAGCAGAACGTCTTCGGCGGCGGCGCTGATCCGCTCGTGGACCGACACCCGCAGCAGCTGCACGGCGCACATTTTACTGCTTTCTGCGGACAAAGAGCGGGGACGTAAACACGGAGCGGAGTTCCGCGTCGACGACGCTTCGCTGAGGGAAGCGAACGGCGAACCCTGCTGGGCCGGAGGGAGAACAGCAGCCGGACCCGGACCCTGCTGGGCCGGAGGGAGGACAGCAGCTGGACCCGAACCCTGCTGGGCCGGAGGGAGGACAGCAGCCGGACCCGGACCCTGCTGGGCCGGAGGGAGGACAGCAGCCGGACCCTGCTGGGCCGGAGGGAGGACAGCAGCCGGACCCGAACCCTGCTGGGCCGGAGGGAGAACAGCAGCCGGACCCTGCTGGGCCGGAGGGAGGACAGCAGCCGGACCCTGCTGGACCGGAGGGAGAACAGCAGCCGGACCCGAACCCTGCTGGGCCGGAGGGAGGACAGCAGCCGGACCCGGACCCTGCTGGGCCGGAGGGAGAACAGCAGCCGGACCCTGCTGGACCGGAGGGAGAACAGCAGCCGGACCCGAACCCTGCTGGGCCGGAGGGAGAACAGCAGCCGGACCCGAACCCTGCTGGACCGGAGGGAGGACAGCAGCCGGACCCGGACCCTGCTGGACCGGAGGGAGGACGGAGGGAGAACAGCAGCCGGACCCTGCTGTGCCGGAGGGAGAACAGCAGCCAGACCCGAAACCTGCTGGACCGAACCCTGCTGGGTCGGAGGGAGAACAGCAGCCGAACTTCTTCTTCTTCTGGCTTTCAATAAGGGGTTCAGGGTCACGATGGTGGATGTCACGTGTCGTGTCCACTGTACCCAGGTGTACAGGTGTACCTGATAAAGTGGCCACGTGACATTTCCTCATGTGGCTTTTATCCAAAGCGAGTTACATTTGAAGAAAAATTTGCAGCAGCTTCATGTTTTTTAAATGTTTGACTGATTTCACAGAAACTTTAACTTTAGTTTTTCCCCGTAAATGTTTTAATCTTCTATAAACTCAGTGTTTCCTCCACAGATTTTATTACAGCTGTACTTTTACATCTTAATCATATTACACATAAGACATGAGTCCATAAATACTAAACAGATAATCAATTTACTCAGCATTCTGCCAACAAGCCTCTGGACCTGTGGGCGTCCTCATATTCTGATCCGGCTTCGACCTCGATGGAAAACATCACAAGGTCAAAGGACAGATGTGAAGAATTTATAAGGACTGCAGACTGTGGCCCTGCGGCCCACTTCTCAGCAGTCCAGATTATTGTAAGTAAATAAAACTTTACGTTAAGAATAATCTGCTGCCAGATAGCGCACCAGCGACTGGCCAATGAGCAGCTGAGCCTCTGAACGAGGCCGCCTTCAATCACTGAGCTGTCAGAGGAACCATCAGGGGGCCTGTTCAAAATGAACACGCCATCAAAGCATAATTTAATGTCTGTCTTAGTATCATGGATCGACACGACGACCCCCCGCCCCCCCCCCGGATTTGGATTCAACACGCCAACGTCTGTCATCGATGGATGCTGAGTCCACCTCGTGGTCCTGCACAGGAGACTCTGACCGCAGCTTCCTGGACATGTTTGTGGGTTAACCTGGTTCAGTTCACAACACCAGGCTACTAGGACGCAGACTCTGTCAGTCTGTTACCCACCAGCTGGGGGGTGTCCTCCATCCCCCAGGTGAAGGTCATGCTGTCACTGCAACTATAAACGAGTGTAATAAATTCTTCTATGTCACATCTAAAAGAGAAAACGTAAGAAGCAACACTTCAAAATATCTAGATAACCATATTTTCAATATGTTAGCGGTCTTTAGTCTAGTTTATGCTGTGTGACCATAAACGTCAGTTACCACAGTCAGAAAACTAGTTTAACTAGATCTACAATATGTTTTAAACATGAGTCGCTAACCTTAGCCTAGCTCGTCAGGTCTGAGTGCAAAACTGACAGTCAAGCTTCAGGCTAGGACGGCTAACAGTTAGCTAACAGTTAGACATGTCATTCTAAAAAAGCAGACAGCAAAAGACTCCGTCACCATGCCAACAGTAAATATAATCATTAATTCACGCCATACTACATTTAAAAAGCATTTCTATTGAAATGAGCGACATAACGAACGTGTACCTCCGTCTAGCCTGAACACGCTGTAGCTCCGTCTCCAGAAAGTGGTCGGAGCCGTCCCAGCGACGGAATTGTGGGCGTGGCCATGCGTTCAATGCAAACCCGTGGTCAGTCAAACCACCAATAGAATCGCTTACTTATTTCAACTTGCAAAATTTTCTCACTTGCAAAACTTTGACTCGCAAGGAAAACTTTTTAACCTGCAATCAAAAAGGACAAATTAGCAATTCAAACTTTTTGTGACACAAACCACAGACCTGTTTATTTTCGATTAGAGCGATAACTATGCTCTCAAAACATTTTTTTTGCTTGCATTAAAAACACACGAAAATACCTTCATACTGACGCCCCGCTGACTTACTGTTGCCGTTTTCAGTCCAAAAATCAGCTGATTTTTTACTAAAAACATCGCTGGGCGGCATCTTGATCATTGTGCAACACCTGAGGGCTGTGCCTGCCGTCTCTCGCCTTTTTCTGCAGAGCAGGAGACGTGTCGTTTTGGAAAACTCGCTCTTTGTCGCAGTCTGGTGTCCGACCCGTAGGAGCTACACCCCCCCATCACTGCGGGATGTTCTACAGGCCTGTACAGCACATCTGTGTTTTTATCAACATTTCAGCTTTATGTTATTTGGAACATGGTTTTCTGGACAGAAAGTGTTTTCAATCCCAATAAAAGTCAACATGTAAACTGTAAATATTGACAGTCGCCTGGTATATTTAAAAAATATTGTATGATAACTGTTGTATTTGTTTATTTTCATCAAATTTGCAGCTACAGGTGTATTAAAATATATTCAGGGGCATTATAATCTATCTGCTGATGGTTCTGATGGTTAACTGCATTAAAATATAGCTTGTTTTACCAGGCGAGGATGAAAATATATGTTTCATTTAATCTGTAATGGTAAAATAAATCTGTTACTTTAAATAAGCTTTCAAAGAAAACCAGAATCATGCATCTAGGCAAAAAGGTTGAGGAGTTCTTCCTGATTCATCCTGGGTTTATTTTACTTCCATTTAAAATGTTAGGTAAGCCTGTAGAGCCCTTCACCTTCACCACCTGCCTGTAGTTCGATTACCTTTAATTACGTCGCAATTCTTAATAAAAACAACATTTAACCCACAGTTGTTGGTAAACTTTCTCCCTTTTTCTTGCCACTGAAGAGTTCATCAAGCCTGATCACTGCCTTTATTAATGGGAGGGCGTCAGCATCTGTGACTTAAGTCAAATGAATTAATGATGTCGCTGAAAGCTGCAACACATTGGCCAAAAGTAAGCGATGCACACGGAGCGTTTAACATGAGCCAGCACACTGCGGCGTTATCCTCACTGCGATCACTGTATAAGAGAACATCGTCAGCGTATGTGTGTACCTTATTATTGACAGAACATGTAGGAGGGCAGATCTGGATTCAGGTGTGAACTCAGACTGGACCAACAACAGGAAGCTACAGCTCTGTGTGTCATTTCATTGGTTAAATCGGTTCCTGGTCTGATGACGGGTGAAGCAGCAGAGCGTTTCAAACCAACATGTGGAGGTTTCAATTTAAATTTACCTGCAGACTGTGTGACCAATAGTCCAGAGACGTGTCCCAACCAATCACTGTTGAGAGGCCTCGTTCTCGGCAACTATTAGTCGATTAGTTGTTAATTATCAACTGATAACTGATTATTGGTTTGATTCTTAATTCCGATTCCAGCTTCCTAAATGTGAATGTTTTCTGGTTTCTTTGCTCCTCTGAAGATCTTTGGGAAAAAACAAGACGTTTGAGGACCTTTTTTTTTATAGACAAACAAACAACCAATCGATTAATCGATAATGAAAGTACTTGTTGGCTGCAGCCCAAGAGTCCAATGAGTTTTTCACAGCGGTTCAGTCCGCCTCCTTCGGACCCTCAGGTGTTTCAATCGTCTTCAGGACCTCAGATAACCGCCCTCGCCAACAATCAAACGCCGTTAACTCCACCTGGCTCTTTTGTTTAACACTTCTGGACCGTGTGGTTCTGGTTCCTTCAGGTGTGAAGCCGCCTTTTAAAGGACTTTAAAGGACGGATCTAGTTTCTGAAGGCGTGAAACAGATTTTCCCCGACTGAGTGTGGTAATAATCAGGACAGCAACTGCGCGTCGGATTAAAGTAACGACAGCAGGAGGTCAAACTTTGAATCTGAAACGTTTTATTGTCGGTCTGTTTTTACAGGAAGCAGGAAGCTGAACGCTCAGACTCGCTGCTGATGAGGTCTGAGAGGCGTTCAGGTTCTACTTTAAAAACACATTTTTATTGTTCAGATCCAAAACTAGAAACTACCTGAGCTGCAGCAGACGCCTCTGATCCTGCTTCATTAAGTCAATAACAACATGTGCATTAATTAACTGATCAGTTCACTCGCTGCTGATCATCACAACCCCGAGTACAGAAAGTCGGCCCGCTGTGTAAAAGCAAACTGATGTGAAAACACGGAAACTCGTATTTAATTTAAAAACAGCACAACGACCCTGATCAGCTGTTCAAACTGATTAATTATAGGGCGGCCATTTTGAATTTACTGACCAATAATAGAATAAAATCAGACCTCGACCTGTTGAGCAGCTGAGATCCTGCATCCAGCAGGAGTCGGTCTCTTCAGGTCCCTCAGAGAAACTCTGAAACCTGCTGCTGGCAGCAAACCCATTTTACAAAAACGTCTCTCTGTGCTTATTAAATTAAATACGAGGCTTCTTCCACGTTGGTTCTGTTTCACGCAGCGGCTCGACTGAAATCTAAAACATATGAACCAGTACCCAGCACAGGGGGGTCCCTGTTAGACCAGGTCAACCAGGTCCGGGAGCCATTTCGGACATGTTTTCTGAAACTCGGTTAATGTGACGCCACGCTGCCCGCCTGACTTCTGCAGAAACGGTGTTTGTCAGCTGGTGCACAACAGGAAGTGACATCACTGCCGCTGTTCTCTCTCCGCTGCATCACTGGTGGATTTCAAGTCTTTTCACAAACCGCGGTGAAGATCCGGCCGTCTGTCAGCTGATCTGCGTGTATCGAACGGCGTCACATGGTCAGGAAGTGAAGTGAGAAATCTAAAATCCATCAGTGATGCCCCCCCCCAGCTGACTAAATGTAGCTGTGAGGAACGCTGGCGTTCAGACTGTCTGATCCAGGTCTCTAACTTGTGGAACTGACCGACAGAACTCGGGCCGGGCTTTAGTGTCACCTCCTGAGCAGAACATGTTCATTATGTGGTGTTGAACCTCAGAGCTTCTGTCTGAGCTTTGTATTTGAAGATCAGCACCTGATCCCTTCCCCCAGAGCCAGTTCCTTTAGGGGAAGCTGGTGCCCGGGACCGGATCAGTCAAAGAGTCCCGGCTCAGGTGTTCCTCTGCAGGTCACAGCTGGATGAAGTCCGGGTGAACTCCGTCCTGTCGTTTCAGGTTCGAGGTCACAGCTGAATCTTTGGCGGTGTGAACCTTCATGTGCGAGTCCACCGAGCGTTTCTCCTGGTACCTCTTCCCGCAGATCTGGCAGCTGTACGGTTTTTCCCCGGTGTGCGTCAGCATGTGTCTCTTAAGGTCGATCTTCTGGACGAAGCCTTTGCTGCAGAGCTGGCAGCTGAACTGCTTCTCTTTCTTGTGGAACCGCTCGTGGGTCTCCAGCGAGATCTTCTGGCGGAACCTCTTCCCACAGAGGCTGCAGATGAACGGCTTCTCGCCCGTGTGGATCCTCATGTGGGAGTCCAGGTTGCCGATCTGCCGGAAGTTCTTCCCGCAGACCCTGCAGGTGTACGGTTTCTCCCCGGTGTGGATCCTCTTGTGCACGTCCAGGTGCTGGCTCATGGTGAACTTCTTGCCGCAGACGTCGCAGGAGTAGATCCTCGGCTTCCCTCCCGTGTGGCTCTTGATGTGTCTCTTCAGAACCGTGTTTTCGATGAAAGTCTTCCCGCAGAACTCGCAGATGTAGGGCCTCTCGCCGGCGTGCAGCTTCATGTGTCTCTCCAGGGAACCTTTCCTGGGGAAGTCCTTGTTGCAGTCTTTGCAGCTGAAGGGTTTCTGGCCGGTGTGTGTCCTCCTGTGGATCTCCATGTCCCTGAAGCTGATGCCGCAGATGTCGCAGATCCGGCTGGTTTCTCTGTGGCTCTGGATGTGAAGCTGCAGACTCTCCGGGGTCTCGGACTGCTCACCGCAGACGCCACAGCGACAGTCGTTTAAATGAGTCTCTGCGTGCCGCACAAAGTTCCCTTTGTTGTGGAAGGCGTTGCCGCAGACTTTGCAGCAGTGAGAAGGAGTCAGACTCGGCTTCCTGCGTCTGCTCCTGGTCTGCGGCGCGCCGTCGGACTCGTGGCTCTGGACGTGCCGCCTCAGCTCGGCGCTCTTGCCGAAGCCTTTCCCGCAGACTTTGCAGCTGAAGGGCGTCTGTCCGTTGTGGTTCTTCATGTGTCGCTCCAGAGAGCCGGCGTGGCTGAAGACTTTGTGGCAGACGCTGCACCTGAACGGCTTCTCCGCCGTGTGGATCCTCATGTGCGTCACCATGTTGCCCTTCTGGTTGAAGCCTTTGCCGCAGACGTGGCAGCTGAAGGGTTTCTCTCCGGTGTGCAGCCTCAGGTGCGTCTCCTGAGCTCGGATGGAGGGGAACTTCTTGCCGCAGACGTCGCAGGTCCGGCAGCTGTCGCGGTGCGTTTGAAGGTGCAGCTTCAGACCGTCACTGGACTCTAAACGCTCGCCGCACAGCCCGCACAGAGACTCCACCTCCTTCAAATGCTTCTCCACGTGCTTCATCAAAAAGCCTTTCCTGTCGAAGGTCTTCCTGCACACTCTGCAGCAATGAGGCGCCACCTCTCGGTCGTCTTCTCCATCTTCCTCGTCACCGTCCGGAGAGGCGGGCCGCTGGTCCGGTTCTGATTCGTCCTCTGGTCTGGAGGAAGTGCCGGGCTGAGGTTCCTTCGGTCGGTTCGTCAGAGACGTTCTGCTGCAGGTGTTTTCCATCTGAGAGACTCTGGACTGAGAGACAGAGAGAAACACAAGGTGAGTCGGACTGAAGGTGAAGCAGGTTCTGTCTTAGATAAAGAGATCTGCCCACAAACCAGGTCTGTGTCTGACCTGAAGAGACCAACCAAGCGTTATGCAGACCAGCTGGTGAGACATGTGATGCATCAGCCAGAGAGGGACTGTAGACCAGTGATTCTCCAAAGGGGGTCCGTGGTCTAATTTTTAAACAGCGGCCAAAAAGCGAGCCGTTAGCGCTCCGCTCAGCTTCCAGTCTGAATCACAGAAGGTTTGTTAGCGAGCGCTAACCGCCTTCACAGAGATAACCTCTGCAGCTCGCCGTGCGTTCAGAGTACAGGGGTCACGTCTCTGACACGTGCACGCCACAGACGGAGCTGCAGTTCCACCTCTTTCATTCATCAACATTTCGTTACCAGTTAACTTTTAGAGAATCGATTTGTGACAGAATCGTTGACGTCGGCATCGTGATTCAACATGTGGCTGTGATGAAATGCTTCGTGAGCCGCTGGGACGTAATGCATTATGGGATTTGTATTTTTAAAATGTTATAGCCTCTACAGCAGAGGTCACTAATAGGCTGACCGCCGATTTATGATTGAGACTAACGACCTCGAGACGGAGCGTTTCTGTTTTAACCCGCAGCTTTTCTACCATTTACTGTCCTGGTTTAGCGGCTCAGGAAACTCACAGACCAATCGTTTCATGGGACGCTGCTCAGCCAATCAGATCTGTGCATTTCGCTGCTTGCTAGTCGAATGTTGACGTGCACATTACAGACATGTTTCCCTACAGTCAGCTGAATACAGCGAACAGGGCGACTAAACTTTCACTCGCTCATTTAATGTCGAACGAATGACTTCCTCCTGCGCTCTGCGTGAGCTCGCTGAGTCAGGCTTTGGCAGCTTCCTCTCCTCCTGCGTCAGAGCACATCTGTCTGACAGCTGCTGTTATCAGAGCAGCGGAGTTAACTGAGGTGCTGCGTGTTGGCGAGCGAGAGGACGAGCGAGCGGCAGGAAGTGACGTGAAAGCGGTGAAAGTGTTCAGCCTGCAGCTCGCAGTGTGTCCGTTAATGAGAGGCTGTCTGCTGGAAAGCGCCGGCGTTCTGTCGATGTGCTACTTAGCGGCTCTGCGCATGCGTATGACCCACATAGCGGCCTGTTTCCACGCCCATAAGTCTGTGCGACCCTGCTGTTGGGCACGCCGTCACACAGCAGTCGATCATCAGCAATATCAAAATAATTATCCGTTATTAGTCCATCAGAAAACGCTGCCATCTTAAATAAAGATGTTACAGTATTTCAACACGCTCCTCATCTCCGTGATGGTGCCGCTGAAATGATTCTGTCGTGGGAGCATCAGAAAACGCTGCCCCTGAAATGATGTTATGATATCAGAGTGGTACCTTTATGGGAAATGGGAACACGTGGTGGCATCTTTCAACAGGGCAGCACAGACTGTCAGAACACCGGCTAACATCTTCCTCAGACTTCAGACTGCGGTCTGAAGGCTGAGCAGGATTGATGGGCGGAGTCATGTGACCACACACGGTGTTTCAGGGGAAAGAACATGAACACACACTCAACATTACCAGGATTAAATAACCGAATTAACCGACAGGGTGAGATTACGTCGGTCTGAGACTCTGACTTCCAGTTTCAATTACTTTTGAACTAACTGTGCAGCCCTGTAGCCGGGCTGGTCATGGACCAGGACTTCAGTCAACTCTGGATTCTCGTCTCTTCTTGACTTTACACGGGGTCCTGGGGACGTAAGCGGACGCGCGTCAGGCTTCATACAGAGGACTTGGACCCCCCAGAGAGCTTTACCACGTCAGCACCGTTAGTCCGGTTTCCTCTGCCTCCACACACCCGGGTCATCAGGACCAGCAGGGCCAGGCGGTGCTTCTGTCCCGGCTCTGAAACTAAATTATGAAGACCGCAGTGTCAAAAAACTCTGACGTGATCAGGTCTGACCTGACACGGTTTGAACGATCCAGGTTCTCTGTTCCAGACTGAGGCAGAGACTGAGGAAACATTCAAAGATTTAAATTCACATTAACAGAAACATCAGAGAGGAGGAGCCGCCGACTTCACGTCTCTCTGATTGTTGAATTATTAATTAGTTCAGACAGATTCTCCCATCGAGTGATAAGGATGACGTGTGAAGCAGACTTCAGTATGTCAGAGGTGAATAAAGGGAGACGCGTCTGTCTGCTGCTGATCAGGTCACATGTTCACTTTCTGAGCTTTTCACACACATTGGACAAACTAGTGCCCATAACTGACTCCACCCAGCTGAGGCGACCTGGGGACGCAGTGACAGGAATCAAGCGAAGCCGCTGTCGCGCTGTGAGCGGCAGACGGTTTGTGATCGGTCGAGTCTTGTAATATAAAAATGTGTAATCCGAAGCGCAGCCTTGTTCTGATGGGAACACGAGCCGCTCAGAGCCGCCGGACTGTTTTCACCTAGTTTTGTTTTGCAGGTCTCATCTGCACGATGTCTGGGATCACATCAGCAGCAGACTGCAGGGCGGGGGGGTTTGGAAAACGTGTGATTAAACTATTAATAATACAGGTAACAACTAACTGTGATTAAATGACGTAATTCTTGCTGGAGGTGTCAGATTACAGATCACAGTCCAGGAATTAAACTTAATTAATTAAAGTTAATTAATTTATCCTTGAGGTGAGAAGGTGCCACATTTAAAGAGGAACCTCCCCAAACAAAGACACAAAGGGGGGGGGGCTAAACCGTGACAGCAGACTGAACCCAGAATGTTTTAAAGCCACCTGCTGAATTAGATCCCCCCCCCCCCTCTTACTTATTGCGGACTAACCTTCGGTGTTCCTCCTCACGTTCTCTAAAACAAACCTCTGGTTCGGACACACAGATCCTGGGAGGGAAGCCTCCCCGGGACCTGGTTCGGTCGACATTAAGGATCCTGTCTGGATCTGCGGGTCTCCTGATCTGACCCGGGTCATTAACTGTCACGCATGCGCATTAAAGAGCACGAATCTCTCTCCAAACTGAAAAGTTGGCAGCTCTGCCTGAAGGTTCGGACCTGCGCGTGACAGGAAGTTTAAAGTGCTCCTCGCGCGCGCGCGCCGGGCTCCAGAGAGACACAGTAAAGGGCCCCCGGAGAAGCCGGTGGCCCCTGGACACCCTGACTCTGCGTGACTCTCACCGGGCTCCTCCGGTCCTCCCTCGGCCGCCCTGGTCGCCTGGAACACGGTGAGGATGCGGTCCACGGCCGCGGTGACCCGCTCCGTGACCAGGTCTCTCAGCTCCTCCAGGGCCGCCTCCCGGCGCTCCTTCAGCAGGCAGAAGATCTCCTCCGCGGCCGCCGCCAGCTGCTGCTCCACGGCGGCCCGCAGGTTCCGGCTCTCGCTGCTTCTGGACCGTCTCTTGGACATTTTGGCGGAACTCCCAGCGAACAAAGAGCACAACGTAAACAAAGCGAGGTCACTTCCGGGATCCCCGGAGCGGCAGCGTCTTTGCGTAAGGACGTTGCCAACGCTGCGATGATACGTCATCAGCAGCGAACGCCGGGCTCGTTAGCATGCTAACTGCTAACTGCCCGTTAGAACGGTTTGTGGAGTCACCGGCGGGTTCGAGTTCCGGGTTTAACGAACTTTTTACCGGGTTTGTTTGTCTGAAAGCTGCAGCGCGTCACAGCAGGTACGAACCCGGCACCAAACTCCGTGTAAATATCGGCGTGTTTAGCGTTTTCTTACTGAACTTCAGAGAAACGTCACTCAGAAACGTGCTGGTGTTACATTAAAATGTGTGACCATCAGATTCTGTGACCCAAATGGGACGTTAAGCGCCAGACGCTTTGGCGTCGACGTGAAGCGGCTGCAGCTTGGTTGGGTTTAAAAGTACCTGGTTGGGTTTAAAAGTACCTGGTTATGGTTTGGAAAGCATCGTTGTTTGGTTGCAGTCACAGAATGTGATGGGTCACAGATTTAGGCGTTACACCTGAACAGCTGCGGTGAAGCAGAGCGCCGCTCTGATGAATCCGCCGTTTGAACAAAGGTTCAGAACTTACCTGCTGCTTCAGACACAAGAGCACACGTGATCCTGCAGATCCCGGACTGTAGTGGTCCAAGGAAAAGTCTCGCAATCAACGTTTTACTGAACTAAAATAAAGTAAAAGTTCCGATTGCAGATTTGCCTCCCAGATTGTTTAATTAATATAGTTTATTATTACTGATCCATTGGTACATGAGCAGCGTTTCCATGGCGGATCCTGTAGAAAAGTTTTATTACTGTGTGCTGTGTTTATATTATAATTCATATTTAGTTAATTCATGTTGTGTATTTAAAATAATCTAAAAGTAAACAAACTCCAGCAGCCGGATGAGGCAGTGAACTGGAACAGTCCATTTTACTTACAGTCATCAGTGGACGCTGATGTTAATAATATTTCTCTGGAGTTGATAAGGTGACTGAGTTTATAGAGCGGCTGTACTCTGCTGATAAACATTAGCTGGTAGTTAGTTTGATAAAAGTTCTAACGGGGACACATCTACTGTGAAACCAGTGTGGTGTCCTTAAAGTGTTAGATTTTTGACTGGAGTTTGGTGTGACTGTTCACAGATGTCTCTGTGCTGTTTCAGCTGGGAGCACAAACATCGGCTGAGATGCCTCATTATAAGAAGAAGAAGAAGAACGGGGTACCGGACCGCTGGCTGGACTACCGTCCTGTGGGACAGAGGATACCGGGGACTCGATTCATCGCCTTCAAAGTGCCTTTAAAACCGTCTCTGAACCGTCGGGTCCCAGAGTCCGAGTCCTTCGGTCTCTGGGACCTGCTGGACTCTATGGAGAGTCAGAACCAGGAGCTGGGTCTGATCATCGACCTCACCTTCACCTCGAGGTACTACAGTCTGGCCGACGTCCCGCAGTCCTGCTGCTACATCAAGATCCTCACCGAGGGTCGCCGCGTTCCCTCCGACGCCGCCATCCTGAGGTTTAAACGGGCGGTGAGACGCTTCCTGAGGGAGAACCGAGACAACGACAAGCTCATCGGAGTCCACTGCACCCACGGCCTGAACCGCACCGGGTACCTGGTCTGCAGGTACCTCATAGACGTGGACGGGCTGGATCCTGCGGCAGCGCTGGAGATATTTAACTCCTGCAGAGGTCACCGCATCGAGAGGCAGAACTACCTGGACGACCTGCAGCGAGGCGCCAAGAGGAGCAACGACGGCATCGACGAGCGGCGCCGGCTAGAGGACTCGCTGAGGAGCGGCCGGCGCCACCGGCCGGAGGAGGACTCGCTGAGGAGCGGCCGGCGCCACCGGCCGGAGGAGGACTCGCTGAGGAGCGGCCGGCGCCACCGGCCGGAGGAGGACTCGCTGTGGAGCGGCCGGCGCCACCGGCCGGAGGAGGACTCGCTGGGGCGGCAGGCCACCGGCGGAGGACTGCTGAGGAGCGGCGCCACCGGCCGGAGGAGGACTCGCTGTGGAGCGGCCGGCGCCACCGGCCGGAGGAGGACTCGCTGAGGAGCGGCTGGCGCCACCGGCCGGAGGAGGACTCGCTGTGCCGGCCACCAGCGCTGCTGGAGAAGAGAGACGCCCAGCAGGCGATGACCCGGCAGAGGAGACTCAACCAGCGAGGGATAAACGACCACGTGG
The DNA here is from genome assembly GCA_024633595.2 of Lepomis macrochirus. NCBI lineage: Eukaryota > Metazoa > Chordata > Actinopteri > Centrarchiformes > Centrarchidae > Lepomis > Lepomis macrochirus. Next base: position 2,725,743 of record JALXJV020000013.1, read on the forward strand.
TAACCGCCATCGTAGAGGAGCTCGACATCGCCGGAGGGCGGGCCAGAAGGGCGGCGTCCTCCCAACTCCCCCCCTCCCCTCCTATGTCTGGAGCCCCCCTCCCTCAGTACAGCTGCAGTGACGAGCAGGAACCACAAACCTCAGAGACACAAACCGAGTCTGTGAAGGTCCAGCAGGACCAAAGAACCAGAAACCGTCCCCCCTGGTTTCTGGTTCTTTGGTCCTTTTTTATGAAACAGGAGAAACTCGTCTTTTCTGTCTGTTTCTTCTTGCAGTCGGTCGAGTCTCTTTCTAACAGGTCGACCTGAACAGGAGCTGAAAGGAGGAACTCTTTAGTCTTTATTTTATGATCTAAACTATCAGTGTTGGTCAGAATAAATCGGGTCCACAGGTGATCAAATAAAGTGAAACACATCACACAGTGTTGATCTCTTTCTCACTTTGGATCCAGGGGCCGAATCACAGAAACTAACCTGCCCATCCTAACTGCTTGGTAACCATGGTAACAAGGGTTGGGAACTGGTTTAGGACAAAGGCCGTTACAGATGACCAGTCCTCAGAGTTTTAGATAAAGTGTTTCATCCTAACTTGGTAAAGTCTTAAATAAACTCTCCTAACTTTTGCTGCTCTTCGATCGCTGAACTGAATCTGAATCAGAGACTCTGACCTTCCTTTTGGTGAAGCTGAAGCTGTTCGGCGGGTAAAAAACGCACTTTCACCGACGCTCGTGCAGCGGAGCCCCCGGAGCCCCGCCCCTTTATAACAGATCTGCAGGAGGGGGCCACGCAGACGGGATGAGCCAGGTCCTGATCTGGATTCCCCCGTTTGAAGAGAGCGGAAACCGAATGAGCTCCTGAGTTTAGACGATTACTCCAGTCGGCTCGCTGAGCGACGAGCTAAAGAAACACGACACCAGCTGAAAGATTTACTTTATAAAACAGTTCTTATTTCCCATAACGTGTTTTTAAAAGCAGCGCGTCTCGTCCTCACGCTGGCGTTAAAAGGAAGCGAACATGTGAGAACGACATGAAACTCAGTTTAAATCTAATCTGTCTCCTGCTCACCTTTAATAAACTGCAGCTTTGATTAATCTGAATCCTGATTAAACTGATTTGAGGCAGAAACAGAGTCTCTGTGTTTCTGATCCTGAATCTGGATCCGTTTGTGGCTCCAAATGATCTTTAATGATGTTTCTTTTTCCCTTCAGGGAAAATCAAACGGCTGTTTGTTCGTTCAGAAAGACTTAAAGGCTTTATTCATGTCAAAGCGTGTGGGAGAAAAAATGAGTCAGCATTTTGCTTAAAGAAAACGTCTTTATTAGAACTCAGAGCAGCTTCCATTGTTAACTAACTGAGGAGAGAGCAGCCAATCACACGCCGCCGCCGTCTCTGCAGGAGCAGACAAAACAAACATCTGCAGACATTTCAGCGCGTTTCCCCAGAATCTGAGCTGGATGTCGGGCTGCAGCAAAATAAGAAGCTGCTGACAGTCAGAACCAGAGCAACTATAAACCAGGAAGGGGGACCGGAGAGACCCGCTAGGTCTTCTTCGTGGTTCCCTGCAGGCTCTCCGGGTTCCTCTTCCCGAGGGGGCAGCGGTGCCTCTTCTTCTTCCACACCTGTAGAAACGTCTTCCCGCAGTCGTCACAGCTGTGCGCTCTCTCCCTGGCGTTTGTGGCGAGCTGTGAGCCCTGATGGACCCGCCTCTCTCTGCTCCGGGTCCTGGTCTGGTTCTCCAGCTCCAGGTTCCTCCTCTGAGAGATCCGGTGAGTCTGAATGTGAAGCGTCAGGCTCTCTGCGGCGTCGAATCGCTCGCCGCAGAGACCACAGGCCGGCTCCGCCTCCTTCAGGTGGGCTTTAAGGTGCCGGATTAAAAACCTCCGGGCTTTAAAGGTCCGGCTGCAGGTTCTGCAGCTCAGCGGCGTTCCTGGTCTACGGCTCCTCTTTGGTTTGGGGCTAGTCGGGTCTTTGCTGTAGTCGTCGCTGTCTTCGGTCTCAGAAGACACCAGATGGACGTCCTGATGTGGTCCCACCGCTACTGGTTCTGCGCTGAACAGTCCCGGCAGCAGACGGGTCCACGTCCCCACCTGGCCTTGCCGCACACCTGGGATTATAGGTGAACTGGATGATGTCGGCCAAGTCCAGGTCTCGCTCCTGTTCCTCTTTAATATGTGGGGGCTCCGGGTCCTCCTGGTTCTGGTCCCGGTTCTCAGGCGGATCGGTTCTCGCCGACAGCTGCTGAGCGAAGGCGCCTGCAGGAAAATAAACAGGTTTAACACTCGGTGCAGCGACTCGTCACTTCATCAGCTAACCAACCAATCAGCTGCCGTGAATCGGGGTAAAATTGTAAACGTGCGGCTGGTGGAGCCTTTTTAAATGTTACCGAGCGACAGTCTGATGGAGAAACGAGTCGTTTCGCTCGGGTTGTGACGCTCAGACGGTCGACGTGGTTACATTTTTGAGGTGCACGTCAGGTGACGGCGTAGCCCCGTAGCCTACGCCGTCGATTCGAATTAAATTACGCTTTAGACGTTATTAGCTGATGTCATCTCGCCATCAGAGATGTTAGAGAAATGATCAGAGTCAGCGAGTTCTGGTGGCGTTTCAGCCTCAGGCTAAAAGTTTTACAGCCACCAGATGCAGCTGTTTGCTCAGCTTGAAGCTTCGTGATGCTTCATCGCCTCATGTCTACTCGCTCGCTGTGCTCCAGCTGGAGGACGATTACATCAAACACAGACTGTAGCTCTGCAGGACGATTCATTTCTCCACATCCATCTTTCCCAGACAGTGTTTGTAGGAAGTCTGTGATCTCAGACAGAAGGAGGATTAATGGGGAAAAATCTCCCCGGGCCAACATGACCCGGACCCCGCTGAGTTTGGGCGAAGCCCCGGATGTTTCCAACGTCTGGCTCCGCCCCTGCTGCTTAGTATCTGCTCTAACTTTCACACATAGTCCCCGAATAACACCTGAACCAGAACCTGAAGCAGACTCACCTGCGGACGGCGGCTCCATGAGCGGCTTGTGGAGCGCGCAGAGCAGCGCGTGCTGGCGGGAGATCACCTCCTGACACAGAGCCGCTTCCTGTTCGTACTTCACGAGCGTTTTTTCAAAAGCTGCCAAAATCTCCTCGACCGCCGCGTTCAGACGCTGACTGACGAAGACCCGGAGCTTCTGGACCCGGGACATGTTCACACGGAGAGCCGGGACCGACCGGGAGCTGCAGGGGGACTGATGCTAACAGCTAGCGGGCTAACGGTGCGTTGCTTCCTGCAACAACAGGACAACTTCCGGAGTCCTTCACAATAAAAGCATCAAATGAACTAATCCAAAGCGACTGGTCTGTAAATAATTATCAGATTTATTTATTATACAATTACTTATTAAAGAGAAATAAAGGCTTATAAACAACACAGAAAATAATTTATAACTATATTATTGAATATTCTACAGTATGTAGATCACGTGACTCTGCTGTTGACCTCTGACCTCTGGTCTGCAGCTGAAGCCTTTATAACTTTACATCTTTTAACTTCCTGGTTTACTATCCCTGATGCAATCTTTAACAAAATGGGGAGTCTAATTTTTGCTGCGATGTGACTATGATTTAAACGAGCTCCCTGTGAAACTGTCTGATTTCCACCAACAGGTTCTGCTGTACTGGAAGCTAATTTACAAACATAACTTTCCTCCACATAATTCACCCTGTGGAACAACAGATATATGCTGTCTAGGAACAAATCGCTGTTTATGGGATCGTGGATGGAAAAGGGAATACGGGCAGTTTCACACTTGATGGACAAATTTGGGTATTTTTTAGGTCACACAGATTTTTGTACCAAATTTAATTTTCACTGCCCCCCCAGAGAATACAATAAAGGCCATCCCAGCTCCCCTTAAAATAATGATGCAGCAGTTCTTGGTGTACTCTAATGGTGTATCAGAAATGAGGTCACTTGGTATTGAAGGCACAAACCTAGGTAGCAAGCAGTTTACCAATAAGGTTTTAAGAAATGTTCTATCAATACAATACCACCCCAATCAGCTGAGAAGGAAATATGTTCTTCAACACTTTAGCGAGGAGGGAAAATTAGGAAGCGATACTTGTCCAACCCAAAGCTAAGGAAGTAACGTTTAAAATCTTGAATGACATCTATCCATCCAACGACTTCCTGCATAACAAATTTAACTGGAATGACAACTCATGCAGATTTTGTGAAATGGAAATTGAAACTGTAGAGCATTTGTTCTTTCAATGCAACCTGTACAAGAATTTTGGCTTTCATTTCAAAATTGGCTTCAAACTAAATGTATATTATTGAACCCCCTAAACGAGATGTCGATTAAAACTGGAGTACTCCTGAAAGACAACAAACTAGACTTTTTGATTATTGATCTGATTATACTAGGTAAACATTTTATCCACAGGTGCAAATACATTAAGGTGAAGCCCCATGTAAATGTTTGGAAGAAAGATCTCAAGCTCTTTGTACAATCTTTGCATTACATGACGAATCAAAATGCCCATTTTTTGTCCATATTGAACTTATTTATGCTTTTGGAATAAGACCTGCACTTTATTAGTATTATTATTATGTTTTTTCCGTTTTCTTTTTTTCAATGATAATTTTATTTCTCTCCTTCAGTCCTGCTATATATATTTTTTCTCATACTGTTTCAACACTACTCTGCATTGTTAAATGTTTAAGTATGCCATGAAAAGTTGTATTAAAATTTGTTTAAATAAATTAAATTAAATTAATCTTTTAACTTCCTGTAAATCAGTTTGGAGCTTCTGTTGAAAACAGTGAAATAAAGTTTCCACTCTGCTTTACAGAAACTCTCTTTATTGAATAAAACTGAGTGTAACAGAACAAATATTAACATGTTCTCGTTCACGGTGACGGTTCTGCTTCGTCTTCCACTTCTTTTTCTTCACAGACGTCTTTCTCCTGATGAGGAACAACAGTCAGTCAGACTGAGCTTCAGCATGAAGAAGGAAACACAAACAAACTGAGCTCGCTCTCTAGCTTTAAGAAAAGTTAAAATCATAGAGAACAAACCCGTTCAGGTGAACGACACACCTTAACGAGTTCCACCGGCTCAGGGCGGCTGGAGGACATGGGCAGAAGGTCTGGACCTTGTTTTTAGAATATTTAACACAAGGAAGTTTCACTTTAAGCTAAGCTACTTGTTTCCCTTCGTTTCCAGTCTTTATGCTAAGCTAAGCTAGCTGTTTTCTCCTGTTTCCAGTCTTTATGCTAAGCTAAGCTAGCTGTTACCCCCCCTGTTTCCAGTCTTTATGCTAAGCTAAGCTAGCTGTTTTCTCCGTTTCCAGTCTTTATGCTAAGCTAAGCTAGCTGTTTTCTCCTGTTTCCAGTCTTTATGCTAAGCTAAGCTAGCTGTTACCCCTGTTTTGTCTTTATGCTAAACTCACATAGCTGTTTCCCCGTTTCCAGTCTTTATGCTAAGCTAAGCTAGCTGTTTTCTCCTGTTTCCAGTCTTTATGCTAAGCTAAGCTAGCTGTCACCCCCACTGTTTTGTCTTTATGCTAAACTCACATAGCTGTTTCCCCTGTTTCCAGTCTTTATGCTAAGCTAGCTGTTTTCTCCTGTTTCCAGTCTTTATGCTAAGCTAAGCTAGCTGTTACTCCCCTGTTTTGTCTTTATTCTAAACTCACATAGCTGTTTCCCCCGTTTCCAGTCTTTATGCTAAGCTAAGCTAGCTGTCACCCCCACTGTTTTGTCTTTATGCTAAACTCACATAGCTGTTTCCCCCTGTTTCCAGTCTTTATGCTAAGCTAGCTGTTTCCACACACTGTCTACCTACACAGTAAAGGATCCTGTGTAGGTAGACAGGATATGTGTGTGTACAGTACATACAGTAGTTTGGACTCTGGACTTGGAAACCTGCTCGGCTGTAAACCTGAAACTCTGCAGCTTTCAGTTCAGGAGACGAGAGAAAGAACTGAAGACAGATGGGGGGTTCTGACCCGGTTGGCGTGGTCCTCCCTCTCGCTCCTCCTCCTCAGCTCCGCCTCCACCACGCTGAAGAAGTCTTTCTCAGCTCTGGCGATCAGCTGATCGGGACCGTCCTCGCCGTCCTCCCGTCCTCCGTCGTCCTCTCTGCTCTGCTCGGACCGGCTCCTCTCCTTCAGACGGATCTCTCTCTGCCGGGCCTCCAGGATCTTCTCTCGCTTCGTCTCGCGCTCGAACATCTGCACACAGACGGTTATTGATGAGGCCGTGAAACCGATCGCTCACTTCCTCGCTCTGAGCAAACTACGACTCTCCATCCAGCTCTGTTCTCTGAGAATCGGCCGCTTCATCTGCCCGCTTCATTTTCTGACATTTCATCATTCTGTCGCTGTGAAGTATATTTTTACGTTTGTGTTAGTTGGCCGCTGCCTGGTCAGTTGCTGTCTGGTCTGTTTCTGCCTGGTCAGTTGCTGTCTTGTCTGTTGCTGCCTGGTCTGTTGCTGTCTGGTCAGTTGCTGCCTGGTCTGTTGATGCCTGGTCAGTTGCTGTCCGGTCAGTTGCTGTCTTGTCTGTTGCTGCCTGGTCTGTTGCTGTCTGGTCAGTTGCTGCCTGGTCTGTTTCTGCCTGGTCAGTTGCTGTCTGGTCTGTTGCTGTCTGGTCTGTTTCTGCCTGGTCAGTTGCTGTCTGGTCTGTTGCTGCCTGGTCTGTTGATGCCTGGTCAGTTGCTGTCCGGTCAGTTGCTGTCTTGTCTGTTGCTGCCTGGTCTGTTTCTGCCTGGTCAGTTGCTGTCTGGTCTGTTTCTGCCTGGTCTGTTGCTGCCTGGTCTGTTTCTGCCTGGTCAGTTGCTGTCTGGTCTGTTTCTGCCTGGTCAGTTGCTGTCTGGTCTGTTTCTGCCTGGTCAGTTGCTGTCTGGTCTGTTGATGCCTGGTCAGTTGCTGTCTGGTCTGTTTCTGCCTGGTCAGTTGCTGCCTGGTCAGTTGCTGTCTGGTCTGTTGATGCCTGGTCAGTTGCTGTCCGGTCAGTTGCTGTTTGGTCTGTTTCTGCCTGGTCAGTTGCTGCCTGGTCAGTTGCTGTCTGGTCTGTTTCTGCCTGGTCAGTTGCTGTCTGGTCTGTTTCTGCCTGGTCAGTTGCTGCCTGGTCAGTTGCTGTCTGGTCTGTTGATGCCTGGTCAGTTGCTGTCCGGTCAGTTGATGTCTTGTCTGTTGCTGCCTGGTCTGTTGATGCCTGGTCGGTTGCTGTCCGGTCAGTTGCTGTCTTGTCTGTTGCTGTCTGGTCAGTTGCTGAAAACCTGTCTTCTGGTTTCTCTGAGACTAAATCAGAGCTCAGGTCTGTTCCTCACAGCAGCCAGGAGGCTCTTCTCGTTCTTCTGGAGGGTCGACAGTCCGGAGCAGATCTCCAGCAGCGTGGCTCCGCCCTGCTGAGAGCCGCACGCCACCAAACGCCCGTTATCCTGAACCCGGAGGCTGTACAGGGCCTCGTCACACACCTGAGGACCACAACAGAGAACAAAAACTAGGACGTGTTTCATGACGGCAACTGAAAACCTGGTGACTCCTGAAAACAGATTCAAAGATGGCACCTTGAGACTCAGCGTGGGGTCGTTCTGTTTGAACAAGATGTCCCAGACGTCCAGCACGCCGTCCATCTTTACGGTGAAGAAGACAGAGGGTCTGACGGGACTCCAGCAGGCGTCCATTAGATACGACATCTGGTATCTGAGGAGAACAGATCACAGCAGCTCGAGTCGGGACGAGACAAGACGAGACACGGGACAGACTGAGGTGGGACGAGGGATATGAAGAAACGGTTTAACACAAGGTAAGAAAAGGACATGACAAAACTCAACGAGACAGATGAAGAAACAAGATTAACCCCGATGGAAAGGACACAAGACCAAACACGCAGAGACAAAACCAGATGAAACAAGAGGACATGGGACAGACAGAAGACAGCAGAGAGGACCATCTTTAAATGTCACATCAGAGGTACTGATGTGAAGTCCACATCCTTCCTACTTGGTCCACATGATGGATGACTCCTTGATGTCCTCAGACCAGATGCGAGCCGTCCAGTCCCCCACGGTGAGGAAGTTTTTGGGGAAGAAGGGGTTCCTCTGCAGGGCGTAGACGGGTCCGTGGTGACCGTCGTACGTACAGACGATCTTCTCTGCCGGCGTCTTTGCCTTCCTGTTGCAGGAGACGACCACGCCCTGCTCCGTCCCCACCATGAACTTAGTCGGCTGCAGAGACATCGGGGACAGAGACACTGAGACACCACGTAGCAGACAGGGGCCTTGAAAGGAGCCGTCAGAGACCACAGGCGATCCTCACCATGGTGGACTCAAACTCCAGGGAGATGGCTCCTAAAGCCCGGTCCAGGTTCCCCTCTCTGCTCGGGTCCAGAACCAGGCGCTCCGTCGGCTCGCTCAACTTTCGGACGTCCCACCACAGAACCTGACAGAGACAGAGACTGTGTACCTGTCCGTCATCTGTCTACCTGTCATCTGTCTACCTGTCCCTCATCGGTCTACCTGTCCATCTGTCTACCTGTCCCTCATCGGTCTACCTGTCCATCTGTCCACCTGTCCGTCATCTGTCTACCTGTCCATCTGTCCACCTGTCCGTCATCTGTCTACCTGTCAATCATTTGTCTACCTGTCTGTCATCTGTCTACCTGTCAGTCATTTGTCTACCTGTCAATCATTTGTCTACCTGTCTGTCATTTGTCTACCTGTCTGTCATTTGTCTACCTGTCTGTCATTTGTCTACCTGTCTGTCATCTCTCTACCTGTCTGTCATTTGTCTACCTGTCTGTCATCTCTCTACCTGTCAGTCATCTGTCTACCTGTCTGTCATCTCTCTACCTGTCAGTCATCTGTCTACCTGTCAGTCATTTGTCTACCTGTCAGTCATTTGTCTACCTGTCTGTCATCTGTCTACCTGTCTGTCATTTGTCTACCTGTCTGTCATCTGTCTACCTGTCTGTCATTTGTCTACCTGTCAGTCATTTGTCTACCTGTCTGTCATTTGTCTACCTGTCAGTCATTTGTCTACCTGTCAGTCATCTGTCTACCTGTCAGTCATCTGTCTACCTGTCTGTCATCTGTCTACCTGTCTGTCATCTGTCTACCTGTCTGTCATCTGTCTACCTGTCTGTCATCTGTCTACCTGTCAGTCATTTGTCTACCTGTCAGTCATTTGTCTACCTGTCTGTCATTTGTCTACCTGTCTGTCATCTGTCTACCTGTCTCGTCATCTTGTCTACCTGTCCGTCATTTGTCTACCTGTCTGTCATTTGTCTACCTGTCCGTCATTTGTCTACCTGTTCGTCATTTGTCTACCTGTCTCGTCATCTGTCTACCTGTCTGTCATCTGTCTACCTGTCTGTCATCTGTCTACCTGTCAGTCATTTGTCTACCTGTCAGTCATTCGTCTACTCTGTCCTGTCTATCTGTCTACCTGTCAGTCATCTGTCTACCTGTCAGTCATCTATCTACCTGTCAGTCATCTGTCTACCTGTCCGTCATCTGTCTACCTGTCAGTCATCTGTCTACCTGTCAGTCATCTGTCTACCTGTCAGTCATCTATCTACCTGTCAGTCATCTATCTACCTGTCAGTCATCTGTCTACCTGTCCGCCATTCTGTCTACCTGTCCGTCTATCTGTCTACCTGTCCGCCATTCTGTCTACCTGTCAGTCATCTGTCTACCTGTCAGTCATCTGTCTACCTCGTCAGTCATCTATCTACCTGTCCGTCATCTCGTCTACCTGTCCGTCATCTGTCTACCTGTCCGCCATTCTGTCTACCTGTCAGTCATCTGTCTACCTGTCAGTCATCTGTCTACCTGTCAGTCATCTATCTACCTGTCAGTCATCTGTCTACCTGTCAGTCATTTGTCTACCTGTCAGTCATTTGTCTACCTGTCTGTCATCTGTCTACCTGTCTGTCATTTGTCTACCTGTCTGTCATCTGTCTACCTGTCTGTCATTTGTCTACCTGTCGTCATTTGTCTACCTGTCTGTCATTTGTCTACCTGTCAGTCATTTGTCTACCTGTCTGTCATTTGTCTACCTGTCTGTCATCTGTCTACCTGTCAGTCATTCGTCTACCTGTCCGCATCTGTCTACCTGTCCGTCATTCTGTCTACCTGTCCGCCATCTGTCTACCTGTCAGTCATTTGTCTACCTGTCAGTCATCTGTCTACCTGTCAGTCATCTGTCTACCTGTCAGTCATCTATCTACCTGTCCGTCATCTGTCTACCTGTCCGTCATCTGTCTACCTGTCCGTCATCTGTCTACCTGTCAGTCATCTGTCTACCTGTCAGTCATCTGTCTACCTGTCAGTCATCTATCTACCTGTCAGTCATCTGTCTACCTGTCAGTCATTTGTCTACCTGTCAGTCATTTGTCTACCTGTCTGTCATCTGTCTACCTGTCTGTCATTTGTCTACCTGTCTGTCATCTGTCTACCTGTCTGTCATTTGTCTACCTGTCAGTCATTTGTCTACCTGTCTGTCATTTGTCTACCTGTCAGTCATTTGTCTACCTGTCTGTCATTTGTCTACCTGTCTGTCATCTGTCTACCTGTCTGTCATTTGTCTACCTGTCAGTCATTTGTCTACCTGTCTGTCATTTGTCTACCTGTCAGTCATTTGTCTACCTGTCAGTCATCTGTCTACCTGTCTGTCATTTGTCTACCTGTCTGTCATTTGTCTACCTGTCTGTCATCTGTCTACCTGTCTGTCATTTGTCTACCTGTCAGTCATTTGTCTACCTGTCAGTCATTTGTCTACCTGTCTGTCATTTGTCTACCTGTCAGTCATTTGTCTACCTGTCTGTCATTTGTCTACCTGTCTGTCATCTGTCTACCTGTCAGTCATTTGTCTACCTGTCAGTCATTTGTCTACCTGTCTGTCATTTGTCTACCTGTCAGTCATTTGTCTACCTGTCTGTCATCTGTCTACCTGTCTGTCATTTGTCTACCTGTCTGTCATCTGTCTACCTGTCTGTCATTTGTCTACCTGTCAGTCATTTGTCTACCTGTCTGTCATTTGTCTACCTGTCAGTCATTTGTCTACCTGTCTGTCATTTGTCTACCTGTCTGTCATCTGTCTACCTGTCTGTCATTTGTCTACCTGTCAGTCATTTGTCTACCTGTCTGTCATTTGTCTACCTGTCAGTCATCTGTCTACCTGTCTGTCATCGGTCTACCTGTCTGTCATCTGTCTACCTGTCTGTCATTTGTCTACCTGTCAGTCATTTGTCTACCTGTCTGTCATTTGTCTACCTGTCAGTCATCTGTCTACCTGTCAGTCATCTGTCTACCTGTCTGTCATTTGTCTACCTGTCTGTCATTTGTCTACCTGTCTGTCATCTGTCTACCTGTCTGTCATTTGTCTACCTGTCAGTCATTTGTCTACCTGTCAGTCATTTGTCTACCTGTCTGTCATTTGTCTACCTGTCAGTCATTTGTCTACCTGTCTGTCATTTGTCTACCTGTTCTGTCATCTGTCTACCTGTCAGTCATTTGTCTACCTGTCAGTCATTTGTCTACCTGTCTGTCATTTGTCTACCTGTCAGTCATTTGTCTACCTGTCTGTCATCTGTCTACCTGTCTGTCATTTGTCTACCTGTCTGTCATCTGTCTACCTGTCTGTCATTTGTCTACCTGTCAGTCATTTGTCTACCTGTCTGTCATTTGTCTACCTGTCAGTCATTTGTCTACCTGTCTGTCATTTGTCTACCTGTCTGTCATCTGTCTACCTGTCTGTCATTTGTCTACCTGTCAGTCATTTGTCTACCTGTCTGTCATTTGTCTACCTGTCAGTCATCTGTCTACCTGTCTGTCATCGGTCTACCTGTCTGTCATCTGTCTACCTGTCAGTCATTTGTCTACCTGTCAGTCATCTGTCTACCTGTCCGTCATCTGTCTACCTGTCAGTCATCTGTCTACCTGTCAGTCATCTGTCTACCTGTCAGTCATCTGTCTACCTGTCCGTCATCTGTCTACCTGTCCGTCATCTGTCTACCTGTCAGTCATCTGTCTACCTGTCAGTCATCTGTCTACCTGTCAGTCATCTGTCTACCTGTCCGTCATCTGTCTACCTGTCCGTCATCTGTCCACCTGTCCATCTGTCTACCTGTCTGTCATCGGTCTACCTGTCCGTCGGTGGAGGCTGAGAAGACGTCTGTCCCGGTCTTGGACTGCAGCCAGATGATCTTGTAGACCGGGTCTCTGTGACTGTGCTCCACAGAGGACACCTCCACTGGCTGGCTGCCTCTCCGGGTGTCCCAGTACGCTAAAACAAGCGCACCCGCAGGTTAATAAACCTCGTCACAAACAGAACATCACCTGTCCGTCAGTCTGGACCTGAACCCACCGATCTGTCCGTTGTAGCTGCCTCCCACCAGAGTGTGGGAGTCTTTGGGGTTGTAGTCCAGACAGACGAGCGTGGAGCCCGGCTTCAGAGTCATCTCGGGTCTGTTGGGGTTCTCTGAAACAAACAGTAAATCCCTCTGTGAGCAGGCTGGACTCTGAGGGGGTGGTACTGTCCGTCTGTCTCACCCACCGATGTCCCAGATGTAGGAGTCCACGCTCATGTCTTTGGAGGTTTTCTGGAACTCGAGGCAGGAGTAGGCGGCCGCCAGCTTCCTGCCGCCGTCTGGATGCCACGACAGCCCGGTGACGGTGCGCTTCACCTCATTAGGATCCCTGCAGACACAGGTGACCAAGTACGGAGTTAGTTTGCTGCTGACGCTGAGATCCGACAGGTATTCAGCCTCCCTGTGATTCAGGACTTAGTCCGGCTTATAAAGTGGACCCTATCTCACAGGAACCTGACGAGTACTGGCAGCTTGTTAAAGTTGACCTGCACAGATCTTCCACCTCTCCAGGTGTTTCCAGGTGGTTAAAGGTGTTATGGTGCCAACGCTTTCCTCGCATGAGTACATCACTGTAAGTGTTTACACACAACGCCAGAAGGCGAATAAACACAACTCGCCATTAAGAGAAGTGTATGAACCCAAAGTAAACATTTTGCTGTGTTTAAATATCAATAAACGGATCAAACTGATGCCGAAATAACGACAACATGATGCAGATTTGTTAAACATCTGAATTCATGCTTTGTCAGGTCTGTCAGCAAGACAGCAGGACAACAACTTCTAAAATGTTTGTTTTCTGAATGGAGTTCGGATCGATCAGGGCTGTGCTATGCTAACTTGGTCACAGCTGGAATAAAGTTACAGACACGTTTTCTGAACTCACCAGGTAGTTCAGCCTCCTCGCTTTCTTTTCTCCAAGTAACGTCCAGCTTTGTCCGGTTTTTATATAAATATGAAGTCGTAGTCCGACAGAGCTAACGACGCTAACAACAACACTGGAACCGGATGAAGCTGCTGAGAAGCTCCAGTGAAGATAAATCAACGCTGAAATCCCAAAAACTAAAGTAAAAAGCTAATTTAATAAAAACAGTTAACTCCGAAGCTCCTCCTGCGAGTAAACGGCGTAGCTGTCAGAGCCGAATCCGACCGACTGCAGGTGTTTATTTCTCCGAAGGTTGCAGCTGCTCCCTGCTCCTCTCCCCCAAGTTTAGCAGCTCTCAGCCGGCCTGCAGATTTTCAATCCCCCGCTCTGCCCGGCCCTCTGCACACAACGCTCTGAAGCCTCGGTGACGGACGGACAATCTCAACACTGATAGGCTGTCGCAACTCAGCGTCATGTGACTTCTTCGCTTGATTTGAAAATATTCAAACCACGCAAATTCCTTGGCATTTCCTTCGAGTCGCCGGCCCGGCCCCCTTCGCATCGACTTTGTATGTAAACTCGCGGCCCCGAACGTTCGCTTCACTTTTGGTCTGAAAGCACCTTTAAAGCAGTATGAAGCCTTCAGTGTGGAGTCACGTTTCCTCTGAAGGACCCTTTGGAGGGACCCACTGTGTTTCCACTACAGGGACCAGAGTCCAAACTTGGTTCCAGGGTCTGCATGTTACCCCTAAAACAGTCCCTGCTCGGGGGTAGTACTTTCCGAAGGTACTTTGGGGGGGTGGGGCTTTAAATCAGCATGTCAGGGTTTTTTCTACTTTCTCTTTTCTGCTGTTGTTTGCAAACCAATAAATCCCGACCAACAGTCAGCTGGGACACACAGATCATCAGATCCGCATTAAATTTAAATCTTAATTTATAGCTATATAATTTATTTTCAGTTTAACTTGCTGCAGAGCCCAAATTCATTGGTTCATTTTCAGTCTTCTTAATAATAATAATCATTATTATTATTTCAAAATAAATTGTGTTTGTGTTTCGAGATTCAATTAAGTTTTATTTATAAAGCGGCAAATCAAGTTTTCTCCTGTCTCTCGACACACAGAGCAGCTCTGACAGGAAAACCTGTTCCCGCACCGAGCGACCTGATCAGCTGCTGGAGACATTTAGTCAGCTAACGAGCTGCTTCCTGCTTCGTCTCTGAGGTCTCTGTGACTCTGAAGACATTTTTACCTGATACATTAAACAGAAGGTTTGTGAGATTCTCCACCAAAGTCATTAACTCAAGTTATTAATGTTGTTACCATGGGAACCAGCAACGTGTACGTGTCTCCCGTGTGTCACGGAAACTTCTGCTTCCTGTTTTCTGTGGTGCTTTTACTTCCTGTCAGCCGTACCTGAAGACGTTGATGGTCTTGGCGGACGGCGGCTCCTGGTTCTCCTCCGCCTCCTCCTCGTCCTCAAAGTACTCCTGGTAGATGTCCACAGCGTTGTTCTGTCTGATGCAGTGCTCCATGACCTGGACACATGATGACATCACACAAAGGCCGGTGACATCACAACCGGCGGCGTGGAAATAATGGCAGACACAAGACACTGATGTGGACTGAGGTGAAGCGGGTCGATGTGGACTGAGGTGAAGCGGGTCGATGTGGACTGAGGTGAAGCGGGTCGATGTGGACTGAGGTGAAGCGGGTCGATGTGGACTGAGGTGAAGCGGGTCGATGTGGACTGATGTGGACTCGTGAAGCGGGTCGATGTGGACTGAGGTGAGGCGGGTCGATGTGGACTGATGTGGACTCGTGAGGCGGGCCGATGTGGACTGAGGTGAAGCGGGTCGATGTGGACTCATGTGAGACGGGTCGATGTGGACTCGTGAGGCGGGCCGATGTGGACTGAGTTAAAACGGGTCGATGTGGACTGATGTGAGGTGGGTCAATGTGGACTGAGGTGAGGCGGACTGATGTGGACTCATGTGGACTCGTGATGTGGACTGAGGTGAGGCGGGCCCATGTGGACTGAGGTAAAGCGGGCTGATGTGGACTGAAGTGAGGCGGATCTATGTGGACTGAGGTGAAGCGGATCAATGTGAACTGATGTGAGGTGGATCTATGTGGACTGAGGTGAGGTGGATCTATGTGGACTGAGGTGAGGTGGATCTATGTGGACTGATGTGAGGCGGGCCGATGTGGACTGAGGTAAAGAGGATCTATGTGGACTGAGGTGAGGTGGATCTATGTGGACTGAGGTGAGGTGGATCTATGTGGACTGAGGTGAGGTGGATCTATGTGGACTGATGTGAGGCGGGTCGATGTGGACTGAGGTAAAGAGGATCTATGTGGACTGTGGTGAGGTGGATCTATGTGGACTGAGGTGAAGTGGGTCTATGTGGACTGATGTGAGGCGGGTCAATGTGGACTGAGGTGAGGCGGGCCGATGTGGACTGAGGTGAGGCGGATCTATGTGGACTGAGGTGAGGTGGATCTATGTGGACTGATGTGAGGCGGGCCGATGTGGACTGAGGTAAAGAGGATCTATGTGGACTGAGGTGAGGTGGATCTATGTGGACTGAGGTGAGGTGGATCTATGTGGACTGAGGTGAGGCGGGTCGATGTGGACTGATGTGAGGCGGGCCGATGTGGACTGATGTGAGGCGGGCCGATGTGGACTGAGGTAAAGAGGATCTATGTGGACTGAGGTAAAGTGGGTCTATGTGGACTGATGTGAGGCGGGTCGATGTGGACTGAGGTGAGGCGGGCCGATGTGGACTGAGGTGAGGCGGATCTATGTGGACTGAGGTGAGGTGGATCTATGTGGACTGAGGTGAGGTGGATCGATGTGGACTGATGTGAGGCGGGTCGATGTGGACTGAGGTAAAGAGGATCTATGTGGACTGAGGTGAAGTGGGTCTATGTGGACTGAGGTGAAGTGGGTCTATGTGGACTGATGTGAGGCGGGTCGATGTGGACTGAGGTGAGGCGGGCCGATGTGGACTGAGGTGAGGCGGATCTATGTGGACTGAGGTGAGGTGGATCTATGTGGACTGATGTGAGGCGGGCCGATGTGGACTGAGGTAAAGAGGATCTATGTGGACTGAGGTGAGGTGGATCGATGTGGACTGATGTGAGGCGTGGGTCGATGTGGACTGGGATGTGAGTCGATGCGGACCGATGTGGGACTGAGGTAAAAGAGGATCTATGTGGACTGAGGTAAAGAGGATCTATGTGGACTGAGAGGTGAGGTGGACTCTATGTGGACTGGATGTGACGAGGCGGGCCGATGTGGACTGGAGGTAAAGAGGATCTATGTGGACTGAGGTGAAGTGGGTCTATGTGGACTGAGGTGAGGCGGGCCCATGTGGACTGTGGATCTTACGCTGCCCAGCTGCAGGATGCTGTTGACGTAGCCCTCGTCCTTCTCCACCTTCTTCCTGAACCGGATGGTCTGTTCCATCTCCTCGGGGTTCACGTCTTTGGGCCACCCCCCCTCCACGTGGTTTATCCCGCAGCTCTCAGACTCGAAGCGCTCCGTGTTCACCTGCAGACACAAACACAGGTACCCCACACCTGGTCAGACCGGTTCTCACAGTGCTGGAGTCTGAAAAGATCCACCAGAACCCAGAACCAGAACCCAGAAGTGAAAAGTTTAACGGGTTAAAAACAGTTTATTTATAAAACCAGACCTGGTTTTTAGACCCATTTCTGAGATAATCCTCTAAGACTAAGGAGTCCGTTTGGGAATAACTTGGTGGTTTTATGGTTCTGGACTAGACAGGGACCCCCGAAGCTCTGTAACACCGGAAGAGCCCGTCAACAACAACAGGAAGTGGGTTTATTTATCGAAGGTAACGGAGAGTCCCGTACCCGAGGGTAAAGCTCACCTGGTGCTCGGACATGTCCCGGCAGGCCTGCACCGCCTGGTCCCGGAGGGTTTTCTGGATGAACTGAGGAGCCAGGTTCGGGTCCGGAGGCACGTCCACCAGCAGCTCTGCGGGCCGGTCCGAGAGGAGACACTGGCGGCCGAACTCCCCGCGGAGCTTCGTGTAAACATGAACGATCTCCATCTGAAATCCGCCGGGAAACACCGACTGAAAGCTCCGACCCGCGGGAATGGCGGCAGTTTGCTGTATCCTAGCAACGCCGTGACGCGGCGGAGTGTACCGTATCCCAGCAACAGCGACCGTTATTTTCTTTTAAATACACTTTATTAGACAAAAGGCGGCGCTAACGAACAAACCGATGGCGCAATATTTTCCAGCAGATCCGAGTTTAGCTTCAGCTGCTGAAGGTTTCAAACCACAAGGTGACAACCTGTTTGTTACCTGTAAACTTCTGCCCAATTAGAAACGTGTCGCGCTGCAGTGACGTCAGCGACATCAAAAGTGGAGCTGAACACGGTTTCAATTAATGTGCACGTGTTCAAAACATTTACTAAACGCAAAGGTGAAAATGACGTCACCATTTTAACATTAGAAGGCGGAATAAACTTTGGGAAAAACCAAAAACCTGCAGACGGAACAAAATGTATTAAAATCTGGATGAGCAGCGTTTTCTAACGCGTCTGTGAAGGTTCTCGTAACCAGGATCTAACGGTACGAACCTGGCAAAACGGTCCCACTGAGGTTCCTACCAGTCAGTCAGAGCTGAAGTCTCTCTGCTGAGGGACGAAACGTCTTCTGGTCCAGCTGACCTTTGACCTCAACCTTCGTTGGATATTTCTAACATCTTGTTTAGTTGAAAAATAAAAGTCTGGTTTTCTGAATAAAGGGTTTCAGGGTTCTCGCTTGTTGCACCTGCTCTGCCCTGATGCAGTAACAAAGACAGAGATGGAAAACAGATTGTTTTGGTTTTTGGTACTTTAGCTTCCAAAGATCTGATCCCTGTGGTGCAGCGTCCTGCGTTACAGTGTGTGGTGAAGGCCAGAGCTCATTTTACACACATGATAATAAAGTTTGATAGGATTAAAAGGTGCAGCTCATTTTCAAGCTGGATATCTGGAATAACGTGTGTTAATACTTTATATTGCTAATCTGCAAAGAGCATCTGTCAGATTAATGTGCTGAAGTTAAATATTTTGCTCTGAATGAAGTGGAGTCATTAAAAGTGTTAAGCAGAAAATGAAAACACTCAAGTAAAGCACCTCAAAGTAAAGTACAGTACTTTCAGGTATAAAGTTTATTTATCATTAAACATCCTCCTTTTATCAAGGTTGTTGTTTGGGGATCCTTCGTGCTTCAGAACATGCAGATAATCAGAACATGGTGACATCTCAAATAAATTAGACAACATATATAAATTATACAGAATATTAATGCAGGCAGGCGGAGCAGCTGCTCATCAGCTGATCCTACACTGAAATCATGAACTTAATTCTTAATTTCAGATCTGACAATGTTTTTAACTTTGGTACATTTCAGGTTTTTCACTGGACTGAACTACAATTTACAGAAGAACTACAAACATGGAGGAGTTTTATAACTTATGACCAGCAGAGAAACAAACCTGATGGCACCAGGAAGTGAATCAAATAAAACACTAATATTAAATAATGAGCAGAAACATCCTGCTGATGTGATTTATATTTCATATATCTGAACATTTGTATTCAGAGTCAGCAGGAGTTTGTTCTTAACAACCAGCTGAGACTCTGACAGCCTTTCCTGCTTGTATTGATTTTATTTATTGATCTTTTTTTTAACTGTGTTAAAAGTGTTTCTTTGCTTTTATTGTGGAACTTTGAACCGGCTCTAATTCTTTTTCACTCACAGTGTGAATCTTTGCACATTTCTTGTAAAAGATAGATTTTGTATTTGTTGTATTATTTTATACTTTTACATGTTTGATCTCTTTACTTTTATTTACATTTCTATTGTTATGTTCATGACATGAACTTCATGTGTAGTTAAGTGAAAATGTTCCTGCAAGAAACCTGATTCTGATATTTGGTTTATTTGTTTTATTGTTGTTGCACGTGTGAAACCTCTTTGAACACGGTGTTATGAATAAAGATTATTATTGTCCCTCCGGCCCAGCAGGGTCCGGGTCCGGCTGCTGTTCTCACTCCGGCCCAGCAGGGTCCGGGTCCGGCTGCTGTCCTCCCTCCGGCCCAGCAGGGTCCGGGTCCGGCTGCTGTTCTCACTCCGGCCCAGCAGGGTTCGGGTCCGGCTGCTGTCCTCCCTCCGGCCCAGCAGGGTCCGGGTCCGGCTGCTGTCCTCCCTCCGGCCCAGCAGGGTCCGGGTCCGGCTGCTGTCCTCCCTCCGGCCCAGCAGGGTCCGGGTCTGGCTGCTGTTCTCCCTCCGGCCCAGCAGGGTCCGGCTGCTGTTCTCCCTCCGGCCCAGCAGGGTCCGGGTCCGGCTGCTGTTCTCACTCCGGCCCAGCAGGGTTCGGGTCCGGCTGCTGTCCTCCCTCCGGCCCAGCAGGGTCCGGGTCCGGCTGCTGTTCCCCCTCCGGCCCAGCAGGGTCCGGGTCCGGCTGCTGTTCTCCCTCCGGCCCAGCAGGGTCCGGCTGCTGTTCTCCCTCCGGCCCAGCAGGGTCCGGGTCCGGCTGCTGTTCTCCCTCCGGCCCAGCAGGGTCGCCGTTCGCTTCCCTCAGCGAAGCGTCGTCGACGCGGAACTCCGCTCCGTGTTTACGTCCCGCTCTTTGTCCGCAGAAAGCAGTAAAATGTGCGCCGTGCAGCTGCTGCGGGTGTCGGTCCACGAGCGGATCAGCGCCGCCGCCGAAGACGTTCTGCTGCGGGTGGAAACGGGAGAAGAACCGGCGGAAGTCCCGGCGCTGAGAGCGCTGCTCACCGAGCGGCTCGCGGCGGCCGCGGAGGAGATCGTCGGTGTGTTCGAGGAAACCGTGGCGGAGTACGAAGCCAGAGCTGAGCGGGCAGAGCGGGAGGTCTGCCGCCAGAGGAGGCTGCTGGAGGCCGTGCTGAAGCCCGAAGTCCGGCTGCACAGAGCAGGTCAGTCCCGGAGGGAGCCCCGGAGCACCCGGAGGCTGCACACACACACACCTGACACTTCCGCTCTACTTCACAATAAAAGCCCTGCCGGTCAGAGGACGGAAGGATTCAGTTCTGCAGATCAAAGTGTTAGTCGTTGAACCAGTGAGCCTCACTACACCACCAATCCGTTACCTCACTTTTTAGAGCTAAAGTGCTCAGACAGGCAGATTTCCACCCAGAGTTGATCCGATATGTCAGAGCCGGTCCTGAACTTCCTCTGGGCCCTGAGCAGAACTCTGTCATGGGGCCCTCCCAGCTGACTCTGAGCCATGTGCACCACCGTGGTCTCACTACAACCTGAATGGAAACCTCTTTTAGAAAAACCCCGTGCTGGTTTGAACCGGGCTCTGCACACTGACTCAGTCCTCATGAAGTCTGCTGGGCCACCTAGCGGAGCAGCACCTGCTCCATTAGAGTCTGAGGCTGGATGTTTCACCTGGGTCTGTGCTGGACTGGCTGAAGATCCAGGATCTGCTGAGAAACGTCAGCACAGCCCCTCAAGACACAGGTCTCTCTAGATGTTCTCAGCTGCATCAGGTCCATCCAGACCTGATCCTCCAGGTTCCTTCAACAAAGCTTCAGACATGAAACACTTTTTATAAAAACATGATGCTGATTATTGTTTACTGACAGGTGTGCATCCACATCGCCCAGTCCGTCCCGCCAATCGACATTTCAAGTCAACGTGAAGCCACTGCATTAGTCCTGAATAATTTAGGCCCGGCCCCCTCCGTTTTAGCTTAAAACAGAGTTTTAAAACGAACCCGATCTCCGTCCACAGAAGCGTTTCAGCTGCGCATCACAGTTGATCTCCGTCTACATTAAAACATCTATTGGCACCGGGCGTGCCGGTGTGAACAGGAAGCAGAAGGTCTGTTTCCGTAGTTACAGATTGGCGACAGATAAAGTTCTGCAGACGAGGAACCGCACCAGGTTTATTTAGCATGGACCAATAGGAGCTGGGGCTGTTACTGGGAGTTAAAAGCAGCAGCGGGAAACGGACGGAGCAGAAGGTCGCCGCCGTGGAGCTGAAATAACTTCATAACGACGCTGATTTCTTCTTCTTTCTCAGGTCCGTCAGCAGGAGCTTTGAAAAAGCTTGTGTTCTAAATAGCGTTGGGATCGATCGGGTCTTGCTTCATAGCTGGACTCCAGTATCGTGAACAGACGCTCCCGGTAGTTGAGCTTCCTCCCAGCAGCCTCCTGTGGTGCCACTGAAGTGAAACCCCCCTTTTCATCCTCTAAATTAAAATGATAGTTTAATATAAATTATTACCTCTGAGCTCCTCCTGCCGGTAGACGGCTCCGGTATCGGGGCAGAATCCGGACCGACTGCAGGTGTTTTCCCCCGTCTCTCTCCTCCAGAGCTCGCCGTCACTCAGCAGCTGTAGACGGCGAGCAGCGGCACTCTGCCCGCCCCTCTGCTGCACATCCAGGCAGCTTCTTCCTCCAACAGGAATATTTGTGAGATGCTCTCGTTGCAGACATCACATGTGACGGCTCTGTTTTCAGGGTTGAAACATTTCCACCTGTTTTAGCTGCGTCCTGCTGCAGGACGGCTGAAGCAAACCGAAGGCTTAGGTTGGGGCTCCGTAAAGCCGGTCCTGATCAGTCCTGATCAGTCCGGATCGTTAACATCAGATGGGGACATCCCAGCGTCTCACAGGCTGGCTCAGTGAGGACCGGGAGCCTTTTCGGTGTAGCCCGGATCTACTGACGTGATGTTTTCAGTGGTGAGTAAAGACCTGATATAAGGAGCCGAACAGCTGGCAGATATGTTCAGTTTTATCTTCACGCTGTCACTTTAACTCCGCGGGGTTCTTTGTCTTTGGGAGGATTCTGTCTTTGTTCATGAAATAATTTGAGAGACAGTGAAGGAAACTCAGGCCAAGCTAATCTGCACCTGTTGCTGTTTGCAGGTCAGGCAGGAGGCAAAGAAGTGCAAAGAGGACTCAGTTTTTGATTGTACAAAGCCTCATATTCCAGCAGAAGGGTTAGTGAGCGCCCGAGAACATGGATCACCACAGGGGGGCGTCCTCTCGCCTCTTTTCTTTGTCCTGTTCACTAACCAACATGTGAGGCGTCACCACTTTAAGTTTGCTGGGGGCTCCAACATGGTGTGATGGTCCTGATCGTGGCCCTGTACTGGCAGAATTTATGGACCGGTGCCAAGTGTTGTTTTTGGCGGCCTATTTTAATTTTAGTCTTAGTCTAGTCTTTGTGTCAAGCTGTCATTTTAGTTTTTATTAGCTTTAGTCACGTTCATACTCTTTTAGTCTAGTCAAGTTTCAGTCGACTAGAAGTCTGACCATTTTACTCCAGTTTTAGTCAATGAAAATTGTATTTTATTCTCTTTTTAGTAATGTAATTCTATTTAACCCAGTCAATATAATATAACTACCTACTAGTAGTATAAACTAAACCAGAACTTTCTTTTAGCCAAACCCATTTCAAACAAGGTTATCTTATATTATTGTTACCTTAAAGAATATACATCCATTCAGACACGGAAGTGACGGAACGGAAGATGCACTGATTTGAAATTACAACATTTATCTTACCAACCAAACATGTTAGAAGTGCACACATAGAAATTTAAATAAAATAAATAAAAACTATAAATAAAATAGCATCACATGACAATGGCAGAAATAAATGAAAACATTCAAGTTTACCATAAAGAGAAACAAGGTGCTTGAATGCTCGAGCAAAAATAAACTAAAAAGTGCAAATAAAGTGTGTCTGTTATTTACTTGTATTGCTTGTAAACTGAAGTCAGATTTTACATCTTAAAAACTATTAAAAGATATAATAATACTGTGGCGAGCAGGCCGAGGGAGGTGAGACAACGTCACGAGGCCGGTGACGTGAGAGTTAATGAACGTCACCTGTGAGTCTTGCATCTCTCACGGAGGAGCAGAAGAAAGGAGGAGCGATGTGACGAGCGCAGTGCGATCTGATGCGCCTGAAGTGAAAATACTGCAGAAATACTTGCAAAATAATAACACGACTAAACGAGACGAAATAACGGTATAACATTTCGTCTCGTCTCGTTTTGGTCAACGAAAATGTAGAGACATTTTATCATAGTTTTCGTTTTGTAAACCACATTTAGTCTCGTTTTTATTCTCAACAATATTGCAAAATACATTTAATTATAGTCATCGACACATGACCAGCATTTACGTTGCGTCTCGTCTCGTTGTCATCACGTGATAAAGGTTCGTTGACGACGATATTTAGTCATCATTTTCGTTGACGAAAGCAACACTACCGGTGCCAAGAAGGTGTCCAAACCCAAGCAGAGCACTTTTAGAAGGAATCCCACAGTTTGTGCCGCAGTGAGAAACACCACAACAAGCTGAGCTTCATGTGTAACAGAGACCGTCAGCGGGAACTTTAATGTTGACAGTATGAAATGTTTATTCCTGTTTTACAGTCTCCTCCTGTTAACTAGCCTCAAAAACAGAACCAGACTGCAGGGACGATCCTGAAAGACGTTCCTGGGGAAGCCAGTCGGTCCTGGTTGATCCTGTCCACCTTTTAAAGAACACAGTGTGATTTTGCATTTATATGGTGTGTTGTCTGTCTCGTGTGTGTGTAGTTACTGCTGGCTGTAAAACAAAGGGGAACTCAGGAATCCTTCATCCTCGTTCAGCTCAGGCCGGCGAGTAAAAGCCGGCCTGAGATCGGCTCTTGCTCGGTCTCTGTCTCTTTTTCTTTTCCTCTTCTCCCCCGACGTTTTCTTCGGTCTCTTCAACGAGCGAGCTTCTTCCAAAGAACTCACATTGTACATTATATTTTTTTGTGTCTGCTTACAGCTAAAATAAAAAGCTTTAACTTCAGATCAGAGAATAAAAGTTCACCTGACTGCTTTTCCCACAGTTTTCCTCTTCCCAGACGATAGTCCTTTTTCATCTTCTTAACTCTCACTCTTACATTTACTTTTATCCAAAGCAACTTACATTTGAGCAACAACTTTCAAGCATCAACAGAGCATCAAATACAGATCTACAACTGACAATACATACTAGTAAGAGCTCATAGTACAGATCACATCAATGGGGTGAATACCTAGGGAAGGAAGGAAGAGTTAACAGAAAGTGCAATCAGAACAAGATAATTGTAGGGATAGAAGAAGAAGAGCACAGGAAGTGATGTCAGAGGTTAAGAGTTAGAGGTCTTATCAGAGGAAGTAATTTTCTGCAGAGTTTCCAGGAGCTTCTTGGAGTCAGAGAGGGACGCCCTGCTCTGATGGCGTGCGGTAGCTCGTTCCACCATCGTGGTGTCACAGGTGAGAACAGGGACTGGGATCGCTTTGTGTGAAGGGCTGGCAGAGCCAGGCGCCGTTCGTTGGAGGAGCGTAGCGGCCGAGAAGGAACTTCGGTTCGTATTATGGAGTTTAGATAGATGGTGCAGACCCGGTGGTCTCTCTGTATGCAGCATTAGTGACTTGAATCTGGTTCTGGAGGCCACGGGGAGCCAGTGGAGGTCACTGACTAATGGAGTGACATGAGTCCTTTTGGGCTGATCAGAAACCAGACGGGCTGCTGAGCTCTGAACCATTTGTAAGGGTTTCACCTCACAAGCTGGAAGAGCTGCTAGGAGGGCAGAGAGATACCCATGACCTGGACCAGGAGCTGGGTGGCATACTGAGTGAGGGAGGGCCTGATTTTCCTGATGTTGTATAGAGCAAAGCGGCATGACTTAGAGACAGCAGCGACATGGTCTGAAAAGGACAGCTGGTCATCAGTCATGACACCCAAGTTTCTCAACACCGTGTTTGGAGTGATGGTTGAGGAGTCAATTTGTAGTTTGATGTTATGGTAAATGGATTGCTTGGCTGGAATGACCAAGAGTTCAGTCTTGGAGAGGTTTAGTTGAAGGTGGCGAGCCTTCATCCTTGCAGATATGTCCGAGAGACAGTCTGTGATCCGCGCCGAGACGGTGGGATCACCTGGCGGGAAGGATAGGTAGAGGTGCGTATCGTCTGCGTAGCAGTGGTAAGAGTGGGGCGAGGTCTTTACGCCATCTGTGTTGTAGTGAGCTTATAGGATGGTCCAGCTCTGCAGGATGGATCCAATCAGACCACCATCCAGATTCAAGTGACTGGTGTATGGCTGCAGCTAACGATGACTTTAGTAGTTGAGCATTCTGTAGGTTATTTCATCAATTCATCGACGCCCAGCTGGTACCAGGATCAGCTGAGTGACTTCACTCATGACTGTGATGTTACATCCCAAACTCACGGCCCGACCACGAGAACAACAAACGCACCTCTGAACATTTTCAGCTGAGGAGTTCAGCTTACTTTGGCTAGCCTTCATTTTACGGTGGACAGACGGTAACATTGCAGAGTTGTTGGTTTCTTTAGCTTGAAATAATCCCAGATTTTGGACTCTTTCTTCTTCGTCATCCATCCATCCATCCATCCATCCATCCATCCTCATCCGCTTATCCAGGGTTGGGTCTCGGGGGCAGCAGCTCCAGCAGGGGACCCCAAACTTCTCTTTCCCGAGCCACATTAACCAGCTCTGACTGGGGGATCCCGAGGCGTTCCCAGGCCAGCGTGGAGATATAATCTCTCCACCTTGTCCTGGGTCTTCCCGAGGCCTCCTCCCAGCTGGGCGTGCCTGGAACACCTCCCTAGGGAGGCGTCCAGGAGGCATCCTTACCAGATGCCCAAACCACCTCAACTGGCTCCTTTAAAGCAAAGGAGCAGCGGCTCTACTCTGAGCTCCTCGCGAATGGCCGAGCTTCAAACCCTATCTCTAAGGGAGACACCAGCCACCCGCCTGAGGAAACCCATTTCGGCTGCTTGTACCCGCGATCTCGGGTCATGAAACGAAAATTGACCTTTGCCTTACGGCTCAGCTCTCTTTCCATCACAACGGTGC
Organism: Lepomis macrochirus; assembly: GCA_024633595.2. Taxonomy (NCBI): domain Eukaryota; kingdom Metazoa; phylum Chordata; class Actinopteri; order Centrarchiformes; family Centrarchidae; genus Lepomis; species Lepomis macrochirus. The sequence goes on from JALXJV020000013.1 coordinate 2,751,866, forward strand.
GTTAAAGCGAGTGCAATAAAGCCCCCGCTGTTCTGATTCTCCGGCCAATCTCCTGCTCCAGTCTCCCCTCACTCGTGAACAAGACCCCGAGGTACTTGAAATCCTTCACTTGGGGTAAGGACTCATTCCCTACAGGGAATTTCTTCGTCCGTCACTATTTTCTCTCCCTCACATGTAAATATTTTCTAAATGTCTGAATGTCTTTGGGTTTTGGGCTGTTGAACGCACACCTTCAGGTAACTTTCCCACCTGGACATGTGCACATGGATTAGCCTCGTATCCCGCCCTCTACTCACCCGTGTTCAGTCATGAACGGTCAATGCAGGCCTTTCTGGTTCTGACTGGCTGCAGGGAGTCCCAGCTGTTTAACCTCTGTGGGGTCCTCACCCAGCTGATGGAGACCTCTGGGTTCGTTGGGGCTCCTGGAACTTCGTTGTGGTCGTTGGAGTCGCGTGTTCAGTCTCCTGGGAAGAGATGAAAGTTTCTGTTCCTTGCTGTTGTCATTGATGATAATCTCAAACACACACCTGTCGGCTAATTCCCGCTGCTAACAGCTGGCTGCCAGAAACCCCAGAGTGGTTTTAGCCTACTGGGGTTTGTACCGGGGCTGTGCGGATCCATCAGGTCTAAAGCTGGACCCAGTTCAGCACAAAGATCCAAGAGCACGGATCTAGAGAGTGACACAGTATTTATGTTCAGAGCAATCAGACTGAGGACTTCACCTGCTGCCAAAATGATGGCCTCAGTCAGTGCCCCCCCCACCCTGTGAGGATGGAGGCCGGCGTTATGATCAGGACTGAGGATGATGAAACGGAGTGTAGTGACTTTGCGATGGTGAGACAGCACTGCTGAACGTATTTATATAATCCATACTTGGATCCATACTGGCTTCAGGTCACCATCTGCGTCGGCAGTTTCCCGTCTCCTGAATGTTCGTGCGCGCTGGTCAAAGTTTGCGTTTTTAAAATCTCACTGTGTGCTTGCAAAGTTATAAATGAGGCCCCGTGATGATCGATGAATTTTGTCTCCTCAGACTTTCTGCAGTCGGGGACCCTGAACCACTCAGAGCTCCAGCCTCCAGACGACCCTGCAGACCTGAACTGGACAGAGGCTGAGCGAGTCGACAGCGACGCTTCCTACCCGCCGACGCCTCGCTCTGCCTCACCCACCTACTACCCGCCTGACTCGCTGAGTAACTTGGCCGTCCACAGCGATGGTGCTTCAGACAGCGACTGGACCGCAAGGAGTCAGGCTCTGAGACCCCCGAGGAAAAAGAAGAGAGGGCGGCCGCCCCTCGCCATCAGAACCAACAGAACCACCAAAACCACCAAGCGCAAGAGGTCGACTCCGGAGAGTCTCAACTGCTACGTGTGTGGACGCTCTCTGCAGGGAAAAGGCTACCTGCTCAAACACGTCCTGAAGGTCTGCGCCGAGGACCCGGACTGCCGCTGCGGCTTCTGCGGCGAGCGACAAGACTCTGCTGCCGACCTGACGGCTCACCTGCGACGCACCAGGAGATGAGTAAAACCTGCTCCTTCTGCGGGAAAAGCTTCCGGTCGATCCTGGCGCAGGAGCTGCACGTGCGGCTGCACACCGGAGAGAAACCATACAGCTGCGACGTGTGCGGCAAGAAGTTCAGCCAGAAGGGCAACCTGACGTCACACATGAGCGTCCACGCCGCGGAGAAACCCTTCAAATGTAAAGAGTGCAGCCGGGCCTTCTGTCACATGACGTCTTTGGAGCGACACATGCAGAAGCACAGCGGCGAGGAGGAGCACTGCTGCAGCGTCTGCGGTCAGGAGTTCAGGAAGCAGCACAGCCTGCGACGACACATGGCGACTCATCAGAAGGCCGACAAACCGAAGAGATACCGCAGCTCTGCGCCGTCCTACCTCTGTAAAGTGTGCGGGGACGCCTTCGACAAGAGGACCTTGTTGGTGAAACATGTCCAGACTCACCTGCAGGACCTGGACTGCCGCTGCGGGCTCTGCGGACACCAGTACGAGTCCACCGCCAGCCTCGACGCTCACCTGCGATCTCACCGTGAGATCGGCCACACCTGCCACGTCTGCGGGAAGTCCTTCCCGGCTCACGCGGCGCTGGAGATGCACATGAGGATCCACACCGGGGAGAAACCTTACACTTGCGACTTCTGTGGAAAGGCCTTCAACCAGAGCGGGAACCTGAAGACGCACCTGAAGATCCACACCGGCGAGCGGGCGTTCTCCTGCAGCCTCTGCGGGAAGGGCTTCACCCAGAAACAGACTCTGGACACTCACGTCCGCTTCCACAACAAGGAGAGACGCTTCCTGTGCCAGGTGTGCGGGAAGGGCTTCATGCAGGACGTGGACCTGAAGAGACACATCCTGATCCACACCGGAGACAAACCGTACAGCTGCAGGGTGTGCGGGAAGAGCTTCCAGGCCAGACGATCGCTCAACGGACACCTCAAAGTCCACAACGCAGGGGGGTCGGGACCGGAGCTGGATCAGACCTTAGAGCAGCAGAAGATGGACAGTTTCCACTCAGGCTTCATCCAGCTGTAGACCCGGGTCCAGTTTAAAGGACCGGTCCAGGTTTTTGCATGTGTTGTAAACTGTTCAGCTCCTGTTTTCCTTCACTGTCAGTAACGGCGCCGACGGCCGGGCAGAGTTTACATCTTCCTGTTTTCCGTCTGATGTGTCTTTGTTTTTACTCTGTGACAAAACTTGAGATTAAAAGAACTGATTTCTTAAAGTAACGAGAGTTAATGTAACCTGTTACTTCCACCCTGATTCTCAGTGACCAGTTCAAACCTAGTGATTCACTCAATCAGGTCGCACCATTAAATATGTGTTGCTAGGAAACAGCTGTCCTCGTGTCTTCGGACGCGCTGAATCAATCCCAGATTTGTCTGATCAGGTCTCAGATCAGGTCTCAACGGGTCATAACAGAGCAGCAGGTCTGGAATAAAACCGGTTTAAAAAACAGTGTTTTGGCGTCCGCACTGAAACAAGAACGCGGCGCTGATTCGGTTCTTTAGGTTTGGGAACTTAAACCAGTTTGAACAGTTTTCACTGAACAAAATAAGCCAAAGATGTTAAATGTTTTAACACAAGCAGCAGAACAGGAACTGAACAGAACTGAGGAACTCTGATCGAGCCATAAATCAGCACCCAGAACCAGCTGATCCAGAACCAGCTGATCCAGAACCAGCTGACAGTGTCCTCAGTCTGCTGGATAATAAAATGTTCTGGTCAAAGTAAAACCTGCGTTTCTTTTCTTTTCATACTCGTCACTCTGCAGTTTAAAACTAGCGTGTTGGTGTTTCTGTTCCACTGTGTTAAGTTTCTTCTTCGTTGGTGTAGGCTGCAACAAACGATGGTGACTGAAAGTGAGCGGATGTCCCGGTTCCCCTACAGACTGTTGCTAAGGAACCACAGGTCAGAGGTCAAACACACAGCGGCTCAGCTGTGAATAACTCACTGTTAGTGCTGACAGCCAATCACAACAGATGTCCTGATTGGAGCAACGTCAGCAGAACCTTACCCAGCGGCTCCTGTAAAGTTAGACATGAAGCTGCTTCTGGAGGAGACGTAGAGCATAAAGAGTTTGAACAGACCAGCGGTCTGGAGAAGGAATCGTCACCATCGGCCTGAGTGATCACTTATATTGTCACATGACGAAGGCCGAGAGGTCCGACAACCAGCAGCTTGGTGTCCGATGACGGCCGGTTATGGGGTCCAGAGACCGACAGGAAATACCATCATAGAAACAGAAAGAAAAGGTCAGGGAGGGGCCAACAAACAGAAACTAGGGCCCCAAGACCAAAGCAAAGCAAAATGGTTAAAGTAACAAGCGGTTGGACTGACCAACAGAAATAAAGTCAGATGACAAACATAAGTAGTCGACCACGGAGAAAAACCATCATCAGTCAGCGACTGCTGTGCTTTGTGAAAGAGGAGCCGGCGTTTGGGTTCCTGAGGAGACTGTGAGCGAGTGCTGCAGCCTGAGGGTTTGAGATGTAAGAAGGTAACATAAGGTCCGACGACCACAACAGAAATTAGGTCTGATGACAAACATATTTGGGGTCAGACCGACAGGAAGTAGCGTGACGATCGGTGTTATTCTGGGGTCAGGAGACCCTCTGAATGACAAAGCCCAGATCATGATGAGCTCTGTGCTGCTTCACCACCTACAGCAGACGTCTTTGATTAGCAGCACTGGTGTCTGGTGTTTGGGAGGATGACCAGCATCCAGGGGGGTCAGGACTCGATGGTCTTTGCAGCACATGTGGCAGCAGCTGTCCTGATGGATGCTGAGGGGTAAGCTGCTGTCGATGAACCTCCTCCAGTCTACAGGGGGCACCGTGGTCAGCAGACCAACTCTCTATCTCAGCACCGTGCTGCATGTTAAAGTGTTTTTCTGATGGACTTACAGACGCCGTGCTCACGCCGGCCTTCATCTCTTCAGAAGCAGAAGTTGTTATGCAAAACAACTATCATTTCTTAGTCAAATAAATATGACAGTACTTTGTCCCGCTCTCCTTTGTTTGTTTGTTCTGTTTCTGCGATGCATCATTTACATGTTGGTGACACTTTCTTCTTATTAGAGCAGCTGTGGATCATCAGCCGGCTTCTTCTTCTCTCCTGCCGTGTTGAAGGTGGCAGAACAGCAGACGCTCAGCTCAGCAGGTAAATGTTCCATTTTAGATTTTCCTTCTGTGCAGAGCGAATTAACCTGATCAATGAAGAAGCAGGCGGCTTTAGATTAAAGCGTTTTATTTCCTTAAAACTGAGACTAAAAACCTGCAACAAAGGACAAAGAGCTCAAGTCTGAAACCTGTAAATAAGAAAGTCAAACTAGAACATTGTTCTTCTTCTGCAGCCCGTCAGCAACAACCTGCTGAGAGATGTTTTCAGAGATGAGATCAGTGTTTGTGATCGTTGATGAGTCTCAGGAGGAAAGTTTGTCAGCCAGCAGGAGACGATTCAGTTAGAAATCAGTTAGTTCATTTCACTTTGTCTGCGGTTAGTTTGTGTTGAGCTTTTGTTGCAGGAGACAGTAGAGACAGACGGGACATGAGGACAGAGGGAGACGGCTTCAGATGTTTGTTCCTAAAACCAGAGTCAGAATAAAGATCAACATGGACGATAAAACATTCAGACGGTTCATCAAGGGGATCAATCAGTCATGTAAAGCTCCTCATCCAAACTCAGAGGGCAGCAGGTGTGTGTGTGTGTGGGGGGGGGGGGGGGATCAGACCTTAGAGCAGCAGAAGATGGACAGTTTCCACTCAGGCTTCATCCAGCTGTAGACCCGGGTCCAGTTTAAAGGACCGGTCCAGGTTTTTGCATGTGTTGTAAACTGTTCAGCTCCTGTTTTCCTTCACTGTCAGTAACGGCGCCGACGGCCGGGCAGAGTTTACATCTTCCTGTTTTCCGTCTGATGTGTCTTTGTTTTTACTCTGTGACAAAACTTGAGATTAAAAGAACTGATTTCTTAAAGTAACGAGAGTTAATGTAACCTGTTACTTCCACCCTGATTCTCAGTGACCAGTTCAAACCTAGTGATTCACTCAATCAGGTCGCACCATTAAATATGTGTTGCTAGGAAACAGCTGTCCTCGTGTCTTCGGACGCGCTGAATCAATCCCAGATTTGTCTGATCAGGTCTCAGATCAGGTCTGAACGGGTCATAACAGAGCAGCAGGTCTGGAATAAAACCGGTTTAAAAAACAGTGTTTTGGCGTCCGCACTGAAACAAGAACGCGGCGCTGATTCGGTTCTTTAGGTTTTGGAACTTAAACCAGTTTGAACAGTTTTCACTGAACAAAAGAAGCCAAAGATGTTAAATGTTTTAACACAAGCAGCAGAACAGGAACTGAACAGAACTGAGGAACTCTGATCGAGCCATAAATCAGCACCCAGAACCAGCTGATCCAGAACCAGCTGATCCAGAACCAGCTGACAGTGTCCTCAGTCTGCTGGATAATAAAATGTTCTGGTCAAAGTAAAACCTGCGTTTCTTTTCTTTTCATACTCGTCACTCTGCAGTTTAAAACTAGCGTGTTGGTGTTTCTGTTCCAGAAACACCAACACGGAGCAGGAGACAGGTGAGATTAATGTTAATACATTTATATTTAATTAGTGAAACTTCTGGACGACGTCCTGCAGTAACGTCCGATTATATCCACTGATGACGATGATTGTGGGTAAAATGTTTATATTGTTGAAGTCGACTTCCCCGAGTCCGTTAATGAGAAGGATCAGAAGGAGACCAGTTATCAGATTCCCACAATATTTTATTGAGCTCAGAAAGCAGATCTATATCTGGAGACTCTGCTCTCCTCCTCACACGTCTGAGGTCTTATAATGGAAACCGCACCCAGCTGCACGTCTTCCTTTGGCCTTATTGGTAAAGATGTAAATCTCATGTCTGACCTATGACCTTATGGAGGAGTGCATGGAGCCTGGACAGTGTAAAGGGCTTGGTGTGTGTGAGGTGATGTGTGAGTGTTTGCTCTGTATGCTGCAGGGTTCACTGGGTGAAAGGTGCAGTTCCTGTTTTCTGCACAGGTTCTATGGTTAATTATATACTGATTAATATGATGCTAGACATTTTGTTCCTGTCTTATCACTACGTCAATCATAAGCAAATCACACTTCTAAGTGCACTAAAGAGCAAAAGCAACTCCTTGATGAACGTATAATCCCACAATAAATAACAAAGCCTGATCTCTCAAACAGGTTTGACTGTGAACAATGGAAGGTCTCCACATTAACAGCAGCTCACAGGACCAAAGCCAAAACTACAGCAACACCTCCAACTACCAGAACTTCAGCACCAACACCTCCAACTACCAGAACTTCAGCACCAACACCTCCAACTACCAGAATTACTCCTGTTTCAGTGACTGCAGCAGCCCTCAGTTCAGCGCAGATGTGGTCATATACATTGTCATTGCTGTCGGCCTTCCTTTGACCCTCGTGGCCATCGGTGCTCTTTATTCTATGGTTTGTACATTATGATTTATTTACAGTCTGTCTGTGATCTTGTTCTGGTTTTGTGGCTCGCTGTCAGCAACAACTTCTCACTCCTGACTCTCACATGGACGCTTGGTCAGGACGCCTTGGCGTCGCCTTTTAACGTCCTGGGTTCCCTTTAGCGTCGACTTTGGACGTGTGCAGTCAAGTTAGCAACAATACATATGCAACATCCGGTTAGACTTTTCAAAATAAAACTAGTGGTTAACGTTGAAATGTGGCAGTTTAGTTACGTTCAGGCACCAAAACTACTTGGTTAGGGGTCAGGTTACTTATACGTAACTTTACTTCCATAAACAATTATGTAACGAACAGAAACGCTCACTGTTAACTTTTTGTCTCACGTGGGAAACAAACACGCGTCTCCTGGTTTCTGGCCCACCTGTCCATCCCAACCAATCCTGTTATATATCCTACACCTGCCTTTAGTGTTAAGAAACGCCGCTGTGGGTCCCCTGTGCGTTACAGACTGACTCCACGGGGTCTTGACCATGTGTCCATATGTGAGAATGGTTTGGTGTCGGGGGCCGGATGAAGCTGCTGAGCTTAATGAGAAGAAAAACATCAGAGCGTCTCGAGCATTATTTGTTCGTTAAATTAAATTGATCAAGAAATTGATAAATTTTGTAAACATCTTGTATGTTTTTGTTTTTGACAACAATATGATGAACAGCTATGAATGGAGCCTTTCATGGAGCCCACAGGCTGAATCATAATAACTCCTGTGATCCGAATGACTTTCCTTCAGCACCTTCATCAGGTTATAAATGTAAATTTGTCCAGGGATCAGTCTCAGCTCTACTTTGTGTTTATTGCTTATTAGCATATTTTAGCATGTTAACATGCTAAAATAAGATCATGGCAAACATTAGCTGCTAAACACCATCACCAAGCTCAGAGATAAAGTAGATCCTCGGGGATCAACTCCACCTGAGAGAAGCTGGTAGCTTCATCCATACATCCACTATCTTCTGCTGATCCGGGGTCCCAGAAAGTAACCCGGCAACAGCACACACAAAACTCACACAGCGGTCAAAAACTTGTTTGCCCTTCCGGGGTCAACACCTGTCAACTACCTGTTGCCCCCTCGCTTATATGTTTAAGCTTACAGCACCACCTAGTGACCAAACTCAAATTAAACAAACATTTGGCTCCTACAGGAGGGTTGGATAAGAAGTTGGACGGCTCATTGAGGTGGACTTCACAACGTGTTCACAGCTGTTAACTTTCACCGATGTTTTCCTGCAGGTGAGAAGTGACCATGTTGCTCCGATCTACGTCATCAACCTGCTCCTTACTGACCTCCTTCAGTTCTGCTGCTTGATCGTTCGGGTGGTCCTACCTGCGATGTGTATTTTTATTTATTTCTGACCTTTTATAATATTTACTACTCTGTTCTGATGGCCAGTGCTTTACTTCATGGTCTGCGTCGCCCTGGAAAGGTATCTGTCTGTCTGTCTGTCTGTCTGAACATTATATTAGTTTATAACTCTGAGGCTCCTCAAAGACTTTGTCTCCATGTGTCTTACAGGTATCTGGTCATCGTCCACCCACTGTGGTACCGCTTCAGACGAACCATCAAGACCTCTGTGGCGCTCTGTGTCCTGGTCTGGGTCCTTTCTGCTGTCTGTGGTGTCATTTACTTTCAAAATTTTGAGGTCACAGACATAATGTTCCCCTCCTCCTCCTCCTCCCCTTCCCTCTGTTAGTCTTCTTCCTGGTTGGGACCCTCAGAGCCCTGTCTGCTTCCATCTCAGTCCCCTCTGATGAAAAACGACGGATTGTGGGAGTTCTGGTTCTGGTGCTGCTCATTTACACGCTGCTGTTCCTGCCCAAAATCATTTTGTTATTGCGACTCAGCGATTATGAAATCTTCTACTACCTGTTTGACATTTTTTACCCTGAACTAGACCCTGACGTGACCCTCAACATCCTGTCTTTCATCTTCCTCAGGCTGAGTCCTCTTGCAGACCTGGTCCTGTATGTGTTCATGAGGAAAGGGTTCATAGACAAGCTCTTGGCCTCTGTGTGTTGCTGCAGAATGGACAGCAGTGATATCAGCAGTTCATCAGTATGAATGATGACAACATTTCCACAGTCAGCTTCATGTAGGCAGAGAAAGAGGGAGAGACTGTAGGGACCAGGAAGCACTGTTTGGACTCTGCTGTGGGAGAAGTGGCTGCTGGGAAACGTTCTGGCTTCAACACATGGAAATAAAACCTGTTTTATTAGTTTGGAGCTGGAAGTTGGCGTCTGTCATTATTCTCCTTTAACCACAGAAGCAGATATTATTGGAGATGAACTGAGCTCGTTCTCGCCGCCTCACACAGCCTCCTTTAAGTTTTTTACTCCAAACTGTTTTTGTTATTTTTTGTAGAAATAAGAGAAAAGTTGTGTGTTTATTTATTCTAAGTTTAATTTTTGGGCCTGTTAGGTTTTAGGATGTGAGTCAGTGGTTTGAACAGCTGTTCTGTGCTTACATGAAATCAGAAGTGTGAATGTTGACACAGAAACAGAACCGTTGGTCCATGTGATCACAGAGCCTGCTGTCTGAAACTGATTTATATTTCAAATATCTGAATAGTTTTAGTTAGTTTAGAGTTTGCAGGACATTGTTCTTAAGAACCAGCTGAGACTCTTTCAGCCTTTCTGACATTAGCCGACTTTATTAATCTTTTAACTGTATTTTAATTTCTCAAGTGTTTCCGTGCTTTTATTGTGTAACATTATGTTTAATTTTTGTTTTATTGTCGTGTGAAATCACTTTGTAACACGGTTTTGAAAAGGTCTCTGTGAATAAAGATTATTATTGTTGTTGTTGTTCTAAAAGTCCTCACATTTTATTGGCACGAGTGTAAAACAACAATGTTGTCAAAGCTACAAGTAAATTACAAAATAATTCATTTCATACATTTCATTAAATAAAGTAAATAAAGCAGTAACAGTGTGTTAAAAAGAATTACACACAGATATATACAGATTTATATATGTGTGTGTAGATATATATAAAATAATCCGGCTGCTGTCCTCCCTCCGGCCCAGCAGGGTCCGGGTCCGGCTGCTGTTCTCCCTCCGGCCCAGCAGGGTCCGGGTCCGGCTGCTGTCCTCCCTCCGTGTTTACGTCCCCGCTCTTTGTCCGCAGAAAGCAGTAAAATGTGCGCCGGGCAGTCCATAGACAACATAGACAAGTAGTTCGGCGAAAAAATGGCGGCGACTTCAGCAGGACGTGATCGAGGAAAGAGTAATCGATTAAAAGCAGGAATTTCAAAAAATGTTGGAAATACTGTTTTAGGAGCGGTTGAGCACGACTGCTTCGTGAATGGATCAGACAAAGGTAGGTGGGCAGAAATGGATTATAGTGAAGGGAACGATGAAGAAAATGAGGGAATATTGAAGGGAGAGTTTTCAAAAAAGAAAGACAGACAAGAAAAAGGGAATTAAAGAATAAGAAATGAAAATGATGAGGGGTCTGAAAGTGAGGAAGAAGGACATGAGCAAAATAAGAAGGAAATAAATGAGAATTTTATAGTCATAATAAGATTCAATGACAAAGATCAAGAGAGCTTGAAGAGTATCAACCCGTTTGTATTAACAAAACAGCTGCCAAGTAAGATAGGGGAGATAGCATATGCAAAAGTCCTAAAGGATGGAAACTTGTTGGTAAAATGTGCAAATGAGGATCAACTTGAGAAAGTGCTCAAAGTAAAAGAGATTGGAAAACTAAAAGTGATAAACACAAGGAAGGTGGGAGCACGAAATGGGGGAGGGTGTAAAGGAGTGATCACAGGGGTACCTATGAGTGTAGGAATGGAAGAAAAGACATCTTAAAGGGGGGAAATAGTGATTGCACAAAGATTTAAAACAACAAGAGAAGGAGTGAAAAAGGATAGTGAAACGGTATTGATTGAGTTTGAGGGGGAGAATCTGCCAAAAAAGGTTTACCTTGGTTATATGAGCTACCCAGTGAGAATGTATGTGCCAAGACCATTGAGGTGTTTTAACTGTCAGAGGTTTGGACATATAGCCAATAACTGTAAAGAGAAGAAGAGATGTGTGAGATGTGGGGGCGAGCATGACTATGGAGAGTGTGGAACAGGAGTGCAACCAAAATGTTGTAATTGTGGAGGGAATCATAATGTGGCATAAAGTCCAGAAAATAAGAGTGGAAAGAAGGATCACTTATGCAGAAGCAGCAAGAACGTCAAGAGGACATGACAATATCACCACAGAAGAAGCAGAAATGGGGTTGAAGAACAACAGCAAAGAACAAGTGACAAGATGTATGTGGACAAAAAGGACTTGGTAACGTTTATTGCAGGAGTGATAAATAGTACTGCTGAAGTTAAATCAAAAAATGATAAAATACAGCTGGTTGTCAAAGCAGCAGTAAATCATTTAGGACTAGTGGGACTGACATGGGAAGAAGTGAGGGAGAATCTCACTAATCAGTCAAGCCAGGATGCACCATGTATTGGTTAATACATTAGATATTACGTTAGTGTCAAATGCTTTAGCTGGAATAAGTAACTGGCACGTTTGGAATAATTCAACAGTGGGCAGCGATCACTACCCAGTATCATGCTCAGTGGGAGAACGAGTGGAAGTAAGACGAGGTGAAGGAATGCTTTTTTAGAAGAGCAGATTGGGAAAAATTTCAGAAATAAAGTGAGGAATCAATATCAAGGATAGACATTTCTGGGAATATAGACAAAACAAACAAACAAATAACATCAGCAATTATTATGGCAGCAGGGGATCTATTCCCAAAAGTAAACAAAGGAGGAATAAAAAACTGGTACCATGGTGGACAGAAGAGTGTCGTCAGGAACAGAGCATTTAAACAAGTTAAAAACACCCAGAACTTGCAGCATTTGATTCAGTATAAAGGCACAGGCTAATGTGAGAAGAACAGTACGTCAAGCTAAAAGGGCAAGTTGGAAGAAAGTTTGCAATGAAATAGGAAGAACAACACCTGTGGGAGGTTTGGGGAATGATAAAAAGGATGGGAGGAGTAAGGAAGGAATGGGAGATTCCAGTTTTAAGTACTGAGGAAGAAACAGCAATCACCAGTAAGGATAAGGCAGAGATCATAGACTGTATATAAAAAGGCAGAGATGATGGCAAAAGCATTTGTAAAAATTCACAGTTCAGATAACCTATTAGAAGTATGCAAAAAAAACTAACCAAATGTGGCAAGAAAGATGGGACAGAGAGGAGAAAGGAAGGCATTTATATCAAATTTAAAAGAGTGTAAGAATAACTAGGTTAGGTGGTGGGCACAGGAGAGAGGAAACTGTAATAACAAGGTTAAGGCTGGGCCACTGTGCTGTAAACAAATCACTGAAAATGATGAGACAGGCTTGTGTGAGTGGTGTCAGGAAGAGGAGTCAGTGGAGCACGTGATTATAAGATGTAGGAGGTACAGAGAGTGATAATGAGGAATAAGCTGAGGGAGTTAGGGGAACAGGAATTAACATTAAATGGAGTGCTGGATATAGGTGACAGAGCACAGGTTAGAATATTGTTAACTTTTTTAAGGGAAACCGGTTTGTATGATCGGTTATGAGGATAAATAGGGATACAGGAAAGTGTGTAGGGAAATTAATGAATGTGAGTGTGTGTTATAAGGGTTTTTTTTGTTTGTTTGTTTTTATATGTGGAAACTACATTGTAAGCCTGATGTCTGATCCACACTCCGGAGCAGAAGGTGGCGGTAATGCACCAAAAGCTGGTTGCCAACCGCCGTTAAGAACCAAGAAGAAGAAGAGAAAATGTGCGCCGTGCAGCTGCTGCGGGTGTCGGTCCACGAGCGGATCAGCGCCGCCGCCGAAGACGTTCTGCTGCGGGTGGAAACGGGAGAAGAACCGGCGGAAGTCCCGGCGCTGAGAGCGCTGCTCACCGAGCGGCTCGCGGCGGCCGCGGAGGAGATCGTCGGTGTGTTCGAGGAAACCGTGGCGGAGTACGAAGCCAGAGCTGAGCGGGCAGAGCGGGAGGTCTGCCGCCAGAGGAGGCTGCTGGAGGCCGTGCTGAAGCCCGAAGTCCGGCTGCACAGAGCAGGTCAGTCCCGGAGGGAGCCCCGGTGGAACCGGAGGCTGCACACACACACACACACACACACACACACACACACACACACACCTCTCACACTTCCGCTCTACTTCACAATAAAAGCCCTGCCGGCCAGAGGACGGAAGGATTCAGTTCTGCAGATCATCAAAACGTAGCAAAACGTTTATTTCGACGTTCACGGTGGAGCGTTGAACACCCTGTTGTGTACGTAAAGGTGATGCACTTGTTTATACACTAGAGTCACTGCTGATTGGGTAACACCTCTGACACGCCCACCAATCGGGAGAAAACATACCTTGAAGACATCCAATGAAGGCTGAGGTCAAAGGCAACTGGACTTGGTAGAAGAAACTAGAAGACGTTCCGTCCCTCCTCCAAGAGACTTCTTCAGTTCTGACTGGCTGACTTATCCTTTCATCACTTCCCAGGTAACTAAACAAGCGTCTCCTCTCGGCCTCAGGTGAAGATGCCAACGATGGTCGTTCAGGCGACTGTCGTTACCAGGAGCACTAACGAACCCGCGGTATCGACGATCCTAGCTAACGATCCCAGAGGCTAAATAGCTGAGTTTCCCTACTGAAGAAGTCTCTTGGATGAGGGACGAAACGTCTTCTAGTTTCTTCTAGAAGTCCAGTTGCCTTTGACCTCAGCCTTTGTTGGATAACTGTGACCTGGATGACTGAGAACCTTCGCGGACGTACCTTGAAGACTGCGCGTAACGTTGCAAACAGTTTCTAAGAAACGTGTGGTTCAATCCAAAAACGTAGCGAACCGGTGCAGAACTGTTAGAGACTGAACGCCCTGACGAGTCTGTTGGCTCAGGTTTCATTTGCTCTGGCAGATCGAAGCAGAGGAGCGTCGCAGAGGGTCGAGTTCACTCTCAAGACGTTTTGCACCGGTTTGCAATGTTTTCTGATTGAACATGTTTCCTTGTAACGTTCTGCAACGTTCTGCAACGTTCTGCAACGGGCTTCGAGGTCTGTTTTCTCCCGTTTGGTGGGCGTGCCTCAGGTGTTACCCATCAGCTGTGACAGGTTTGTAAACACAACAGCGTTAAAGAAGGCAGGGAAATGCAGTGCGCTTGCCTCCACAGCGTGTTCAAGGACCACCGTTTACGTTGGAAAAAAATGTTTTGCTACGTTTTGTCGGCGCTCAACTCGGCCCCGGTTCAGATTTGAATAGTCACAAGTTTCGCTGCTCTGATTGGTGGTGGTCGATCCAATCACCCGTTAATACGTCCCTTGGAAATCTAAAATGAACTGAGTTCATTCATCCAGTTGACAGACTGTTTCCGCCCTTTGAAATGAGGACGACGTCACACCAGCCTTTCTTATCCTGGAGCGGATAAGTATTAAATAGCCACCACTGGTTGTCTCAGAATTACGTCATTAATACTCCAATATTTATGATTTCATTCTCATTCACCAAACTTATTGTGTGTAACACTTAAACCCGTTTGTGTGACGTTCCATCAGAGTAAGTTTAGTTCCTACCTCCCACAAACTGTGTGTGTGTGTTTGTGTTTGTGTGTATACATTCATACAGCAGAAACATTTCAAAATAAACATTTGAACACAAAACGCTGTGACACAAAGTCTCATCGGACTCCATTTAACGAGCCAAGACTTTTTTGTTGAAACTCCTATTTCACAAAAGTCGGTTCACAATATGTCAACGATAATTAAATATAGATATTTAAATAACAGAACAGAAGGACACATAAGTGAAACTAAACTGATGGTACCTGGCGTCTTAAATGAAACAATATTAAGTGATGAGGATAAACTGTACCCTGAACCCTGCAGTGTTTACTCTTTTGGTGCAGTTTTTTTGGGTTGGTGTGAACTCTGGACTCAAACTATGATATGAACCAAACCACTGCTCTCTGGTCCGCCTTGAAGAGGTGGTCTCAGATAGTGATAGACCAATTAATCGGGCCGTATCTGGTGTTTTTATATAACCTGTGGTCTAAGTTATTCACAAGGCCGATACAGTCGCAGGAAAAGTATGTGAACCCTTTGGATTGACGTGGATTTCTGCAAATTGGTCATAAAATGTGTTGTGAAGTCACAACAATCTGCTTAAACTAATGCTACACAATTATATGTTTTCGTGTTTTTACTGAACACACCGTGGAAACTGTCACAGTGCAGGGTGGGAAACGTATGTGAACCCTTGGATGTACTAACTGGTTGACCTTCCTTGGCAGCAATAACCTCAACCAAAGGTTTCCTGTAGCTGCAGATCAGACCTGACCAACGGTCAGGAGGAAGTTTGGACCGTTCCGCTTTACAAATCTGTTTCAGTTCAGCATTATTCTGGGGAAATCTGGTGTGAACCACGCCTCTTGAGGTCATGCATCTCAGTCAGTTTGAAGTCAGGACTCTGAATGGGCCACTCCAGAAGGTGTATTTTCATCTGCTGAACCCGTTCTGGTGTTGATTTACTTCTGTGCTTTGGGCTGTTCTGTTCCACCACCCAGCTTCTGTTGAGCTTCAATTGGCGGACAGATGGTCTGACATTCTCCTGCTAATAAACGTTGGAATTCATGTTTCCGTCAGTGAAGAAGTCTCTTGAATGAGAGATGAAACGTCTTCAAATAGTATCTTCTAGAATGTCCAGTTGCCCTTGACCTCAGCCTTCGTTGGATAACTGTGACCTGGATGACTGAGAACCTTCACGGACGATAGCGACCCTTCCAGGCCCTGAGGCAGCGAAGCAGCACCAAACCATGATGCCCCCTCCACCATACCTCACAGTTGGGATGAGGTTTTGGTGTTTTTTCCTCCACACGTCGGGTTGTGTGTTCCTTCCAAACATCTCAACTTTGCTTTCATTTGTCCACAGAATATTCAGCAGTAGTGCTGCAGAACATCCTGGCGCTCTTTGGCAAACTTCAGACGTGCAGCAGTGTTTTTTTGGGACAGCAGTGTCTTCCTTTAGAGGTACTTCCGTAACCCTTTCCAGCTTCATGCAGCAAAATTAAGATTGATGTGTTTTTTTATAGGGCAGCTCTAACCAACACATCCAATCTCGTCTCATTGATTGGACGCTGACTCCAATAAGCTTTTAGAGAAGTCACCAGCTGAGGGGTTCACGTACTGTTTCCAGCCTGCATCTGACTGTTTACACGCTGTGTTCAATAACAACACGTAATGCTTTGTGTACCATCAGTTTAAGCAGATTGTTGGGACTTGGATCAAGATCAGATCACATTTGATGACCAATTTATGCAGAAATCCAGGTGATGCCAAAGAGTTCAAATACTTTTTCCTGCGACTGTGTGTCATCCTCAGTGACAGCACATTTAATCTAACACCATATATATATATATATATATATGTATGTATATGTGTGTGTATGTATATATATATATATATATATATATATACACATATATACACACATATATATATATATATATATACAACTCCAAGATTTCTCACAGTGGTGCTGGAGGCCAGGCGATGCCATCCAGGGAAACTATATCTTTTAGATAATCGTCCGCGGAGGTGCTTAGGCCCCAGAACAATAACTTCAGTTTTATCTGAGTTTAACATTAGAAAATTGCAGGTCATCCAGGTTTTAACATCCTGAAGACACATTTGAAGCTTAGCTAACTGATGAGTTTCATCTGGCTTGATCGATAGATATAACTGAGTATCATCTGCATAACAATGAAAGTTTATGGAGTGTTTCCTGATAATATTGCCTAAAGGAAGCATATATAAAGTGAAGAGGATTGGTCCGAGCACAGATCCTTGTGGAACTCCATGACTAACTTTGGTATGCATGGAGGACTCATCGTTAACATGTACAAATTGAAATCGATCTGATAAATAGGACTTAAACCAGCTTAGAGCGGTTCCTTTAATGCCAATGAAATGTTCCAGTCTCTGTAATAGGATCTGATGGTCAATGGTATCAAATGCAGCACTAAGATCCTACTAAGATAAAACGTTATAAACTACGCCGCATCCCGCTTCCCTCTATTATCCTTGCAAATGTTCAGTCACTACGGAATAAGATCGACGAGTTGCAGGCTAATACAAACTATCTACAGGAATATAGAGATGCCTGTATTATGGCCTTCAGCGAGACATGGCTTACGTCAAATGATACCGACGCCGATTTGACAATCAGCGGTTTTGGTGCTCTGTCAGGCTGGACAGGGATGTAAACGCTACGGGGAAAACCCAAGGAGGGGAGTATGTGTATACATAAATCAGCGGTGGTGTAATAATGTCTCTATCAGGGCATCTATATGCTCAGCTGACATTGAACTGCTGTCCGTCTCGGTCCGTCCTTTTTATCTCCCCAGGGAGTTTCCCCAACTATTTGTGACAGTGGTCTACATACACCCCAAAGCAAACGTTCAAAGTGCTGTGGACACTATCTTCAGAGTGACTCAAAGACTTCAGTCCCTTTCACCTGATGCCCCGTGTTTTTAATGGGAGATTTTAATAATTGTAAACTTAAAAAATCACTGAATCTTTTCCAGTATGTTAATTGCCTAACGAGAAGAAATAAGACCCTAGACTTGTGTTATGGGTCTATAAATGAAGCATATAAGGCTTTCCCTAGGCCCCCCTTGGTTCCTCTGACCACAGTACCGTCTACCTTACTCCTGTATACAGGGCATTACTTAAGACAGAAAAGGTGAAGACAAGAGAAATCAAGGTCTGGAGTGAAGATGCTGTTTCTAAACTACAGGGATGCTTTGACTGTACGGATTGGTCTGTGTTTACAGATTCTGCTTCAGATATTGATGAACTCACTGACACCGTATGCAGTTACATCACATTTTGTGAACACTCGGTCATTCCAAGAAAGGTTGTCAAAGTGTACCCAAACAACAAGCCGTGGGTTACTAAATCCCTTAAAAATGTGTTAGAAAAAAAACGGAGGGTCTTCCTCAAAGGCGTGGAGGCAGAAAGAAGAGAAGTTAGGGGAGAGGTCCGAGCAGAAATTAGGAGGGCCAAATTATTATATAGAAATAAGTTAGAGGAGAATTTAAGTAGCAATAACTTGGCAGTAGCTTGGGATGGAATGAGGAAAATGATAGGCCAGCAAAAAACAGTAAATAATTCATTTAATATTGCAGGTTATGATGGTAACAAAGATTTAGCTGATGCTCTTAATACTTTTATTTACGATTTGATACAGAGGACTTTGCAGATGAACTTAGGGAAATACGCAGAGAGTCTACCCTCCACACAAAGACAAATCTGATGTTTAATCCTCAGGATGTTATGGCAGTTCTTCAAAAAAATAAGATAAATAAGAGCCCGGGACCGGATAGTATTACTGGGAGACTGCTCAAGAGCTGTTCAGAACAGCTCGGCTAGGTATTCTGTTTTATTTTTAAGTTGTCCTTGGAGCAGCGGAGGGTCCCAAGAGTGTGGAAGGAGTCCATTGTTGTTCCGATGGCAAAATGTGGAAACCCAAAAGAGTTAAATGACCTAAGACCAGTGGCATTGACATCGCTGGTCATGAAGTCATTTGAAAGGTTAGTTAAAGGGGAACTGTTGAAAATGGTGGAGAAAGCTCTGGACCCTATGCAGTTTGCATATAGAGCTGGGATGGGAGTAGAGGATGCCCAAATCACTTTACTCAACCTCCTGTACAGTCATCTAGAAAGTCCTGGTACGCATGCTAGACTTTTATTTTTGGATTTTTCATCTGCATTCAATACTATCCAGCCACATGTTTTAGCCAGGAAATTGTGTACTTATTTTAATATTGATGTTAACCTTGTGGGCTGGATTGTAGATTTTTTTAACGTGTAGATCTCAGAGGGTGAGAGTAAATAGCGTTCTGTCAGATCAGCGCTCCTCCTCCACTGGCTCTCCTCAGGGCTGTGTCCTGTCCCCTCTACTGTACATTCTCTACACCAATGACTGCAGAAGCCAGCATGAGGACAGGCACATCCTGAAATTTGCTGATGATACAGTTATCATCAGCTTGCTTAATAAGACGGAATCTGAGCACGGGCCAGTGGTAGATGAGTTTGTTAAATGGTGTGATGAGGCCTTTCTCCAATTAAATACTACAAAGACCAAGGATATGATCATAGATTTTAGAAGAAAATCATTCAAACCACCGTTTCCGACTTTCATTAAAGGAATAGGTATTGAATTTGTAGAGCAGCATAAATATTTAGGAACAATAATTGATAGTGACCTGAAATTTGATGCAAATTCTGATGCAATTTGTAAGAAGGGTCAGCAACGTTTGTATTTCCTCAGGAAGTTAAATGTTTTCCATGTTGACAAGACCATGCTGGGTTTGTTTTATAAGTCTTTTATTGAATCCGTCCTTACTTTTTCTATGATTGCATGGTATGGAAACCTGAACATTAGGGACAAAAACACCTAAACAATATTGTGAAGGTGGTCGGTAAGGTTATAGGGATCCCACAGACTCCCCTGACCGCTATCTTTGAACAGCAGGTTCTCCAGTAAGTCCAGATCTATTCTAGACTCCAAAACCATCCTCTACATTCTGAGTTTGAAATTCTTCCCTCAGGTCGCAGATTTAGAGTTCCACGATTTAAGTGCAATAGAAGCAAAAACTCCTTCGTCCCCTGGGCAGTAACCCTGCTAAATCGTCTTAGATAACCTCTTTTAAAGACTGTTTTTATGTTTTTATGGCAGGCTTACTCATGGTGTATTGTTTGCACTGGTTACATTTTATTTTATTTTTTAATTTTGTGTATGTATCTCTTGTGTATATTGTGTTATTCTTGTTTCTGACTGCCTGTTATTCTTGTCTGACTGATAGTTTCTGACTGACTTATCTTGTGTCCTGACTGCAAACCAAGTTTCCCATTTGGGATAATAATAAATGAAATGAAATGAAATGAAATGAAATGATCCAGTAAAACCAATACAGAGACAAGTCCTTTGTCTGATGCAGTTAGGAGGTCATTAGTCATTTTCACCAGTGCTGTCTCTGTGCTATGATGGGCTCGAAATCCTGACTGAAAATCCTCAAATAAACTATTGCTATGTAGAAAGTCACACAGCTGTTTGGCGACTGCTTTCTCCAGGACCTTAGAGAGAAATGGAAGGTTAGATATAGGTCTATAGTTGGCTAAAACGTCTGGATCCAGGTTGGGCTTTTTCAGAAGAGGTTTAATTACAGCTACTTTAAAGTAGTGTGGCACGTAGCCTGTTGATAAAGACAAATTGATCACATCCAGCAGAGAAGTTCCAACCAAGGGCAAAACTTCTTTATGTATGTATGTATGTGTGTGTGTGTGTGTGTGTGTATATATATATATATATATATAAACTATATATATATATATATATATATATATCGGTGTGTATATATATATATACACATGTATATATATATATATATATACATATAGGTAGACAGTAGAGAGTAATGCAGCTGAGTGACGTTACTTAGACAAACTGTACCCTGCTCTCCCTTAAACAACAGCCACATTGAGGCCACAAGTTTTTGCCTCTGAATGCAAACTGGACCAGCTGGAGAATATAAACTATGCATCATCGTCGCATTGGTTTGATTCAGGGGCCGGACTTTTAAATGTGAACCTGCCCTGAAACAACATTTTACTGGCTAATGATTAATCAAAGAATTGAAACAAAAATCTGAAGTTAATCAACGATGAAAATAGTCGTTAGTTGCATTAAAACAAAACTGGACTGTTGCTCAGACCGATTAAGCAGCAGAGAACACATTAAAGAGTAAACACTCTGCAGACGTTCTGAACATACTGAGGGAGTCTTATCTAATCTTTCACTGTTGTAAGCTTGCAGTTTGGTGCCGGGTGTGTCAGAGTTCCTCAGGTGTTGTTTTGTCTCCTCAGAGTTTCTGCAGTCGGTGACCCTGAACCACTCAGAGCTCCAGCCTCCAGACGACCCTGCAGACCTGAACCAGACAGAAGCTGAGCGAGTCGACAGCGATGCTTCCTATCCGCCGACGCCTCGCTCTGCCTCACCCGCCTACCTCCCACCTTACTCACCGAGTAACTCGGCCGTCCACAGCGATGGTGCTTCAGACAGCGACTGGACCGCAAGGAGTCAGGCTCTGAGACCCCCAAGGAAAAAGAAGAGAGGGCGGCTGCACATCGGAGAGAAACCGTACAAATGCGACATCTGCCGCAAGAAGTTCATCCAGAAGGGCAACCTGTCATTACACCTGCGCGTCCATGCCACGGAGAAACCCTTTCACAGCGAGGAGGAGCACTGCTGCAGCGTCTGCGGTCAGGAGTTCAGGAAGCAGCACAGCCTGCGACGACACATGGCGACTCATCAGAAGGCCGACAAACCGAAGAGATACCGCAGCTCTGCGCCGTCCTACCTCTGTAAAGTGTGCGGGGACGCCTTCGACAAGAGGACCTTGTTGGTGAAACATGTCCAGACTCACCTGCAGGACCTGGACTGCCGCTGCGGGTTCTGCGGACACCAGTACGAGTCCGCCGCCAGCCTCGACGCTCACCTGCGATCCCACCGTGAGATCGGCCACACCTGCCACGTCTGCGGGAAGTCCTTCCCGGCTCACACGGCGCTGGAGATGCACATGAGGATCCACACCGGGGAGAAACCTTACATCTGCAGCTTCTGCGGGAAAGGCTTTAACCAGAGTGGGAACCTGAAGACGCACCTGAAGATCCACACGGGTGAGAAACCTTACATCTGCAGCCTCTGTGGGAAAAGCTTCACCCAGAGCATCAACCTGAAGACGCACCTGAATACGCACACCGGCGAGCGGGCGTTCTCCTGCAGCCTCTGCGGGAAGGGTTTCACCCATAAACAGACTCTGGACACTCACGTCCGCTTCCACAACAAGGAGAGACGCTTCCTGTGCCAGGTGTGCGGGAAGGGCTTCATGCAGGACGTGGACCTGAAGAGACACATCCTGATCCACACCGGGGACAAACCGTACAGCTGCAGGGTGTGCGGGAAGAGCTTCCAGGCCAGACGATCGCTCAATGGACACCTCAAAGTCCACAACGTAGGGGGGTCGGGACCGGAGCTGGATCAGACCTTAGAGCAGCAGATGGACAGTACTGATTTCTTAAATCAATAAAACAGTAACGAGAGTTAATGTGACCCGTTTCTGACACCACTGATTCTCAGTGATTAGTTTAAACTATTTCACAGAATCAGGTTGCACCAGTAAGACTTGTGTGAATGTGTTGCTAGGAAACAGCTGGCATTGTGTCTTTGGACGCGCTGAATCAATCCCAGGTTTAACTGATCAGGTCTAAGAGCAGCTGAATCATCAGGAACACAGACTGTATAAAAGAAGTGGGCGTAGTCATGGTGACGTCACCCGTTGTTTTGTAGCCCGCCATTTTGAAGTCTTGAGTTTGGCCAATAGGGCGCCGCCATGTTGAGTTTTTGCAACCAGCGGCACCGGACGTGACCATATTTGGACGAGACGGTGGAGCTAACGGCCGTGTGCGGAGCTAGCTTTGCTAGGTGCAGCTGTAATTCACAGTTAAAGCCCCCCCTCCAGTGTATTTTGACTTTTCTGTGATATTTCATATTTTTCTGAGTCACTTCCTCACAATGTTGATTAACCACATAGTTCGCCAAATATTTTTTGACAAATAGCTTCATTTTGTGCTCAAAGTCTCAAAAGTTGCTTAGTTGTTCAAACGGGGTGGTGACGTGTGACTACAGTGATTCCATAAGTCATACGTCATTCTGCAAGCTCACGCAGGCGCACTGTCACGCCTCGTTAAAAAACTCACGCCGTCACGCCTCGTTAAGTCAGAGCATCAAACCGATAAACATCGCTGTGAGCTCGCTAACCGATTTATCATGTGATGTACTCAGAACTTACAGCAGGTCTGTTCATCATGGCGTCTGTGGCGCCGTGTTGGAGGACAGACGCGACAGCAAAACAGCTGTTACATCATTTCACCTGCACGCGGCCGTCCTGATATAGCGAGTCTGGAACATAGCATTTTACTGACGGCCATTTTACCAATACATCGGACGGAGACCCTCATCGCCTAACAGCTGCTCCTGCCAGACAGTAAAGTGTAGTGATGTTAACGCAGCATGTCGTTAGTGACACTCCAGCCGGACAGTTTTTGGTTGCCATGGTAATGTATTACGTCCGACTACTAACCACACCCCCATTCTCTGTTTGAGAAAAACGGCAGTTAAAACTGGCTGGAGGGACTTTAACTTTAACTTTAACTGTCATTTTAACAGGCTGATAAGTTTGTCCAGAGAACAACAGTCTGAAAACTAAATGTTCTCACCAGAGAAAGTGAACAGCCGACTCCTGATAAGCTTTTTCAACGGCGCTGGTTAAATTTACACAGCGCCGAGGGTACGAGTCGAGAGACGAGATAATCCCGCCCTGAAACATTCTCTGCTTTGTGGTCTATTTTAAAATAAATGGGACCATAATTTACTAAATGAACATCATGCTGTGTTGAAGAAGACTTGAAACTAGCGACTGAGACCATAAACTCATCAGGAAAGTGTTTACTGGGGTAATTATTCAGCTGAGAAGGAGAAACATTTTCCCATTATTTCTAATGGAGCCGGACTTCTTTTTGCAACCAGAAGAATCGCCCCCTGCTGGATTTTCAACAGAATGCAGCTTTCAGGGACTTCAGCATCGGCTTCATGTTGTAGCGTCCTCCGAAGGCGTCACTTTCAAGTGAAGGCAGCTCAGTTTACATTAGTTTCAAACAGCCTTCTAAGGCAGCACCTACAGCAACGTGTGACGTCAGCACGCCGTCTCGCGTCTGTTCTGGCTGTAGGAAGAGAAGCTAGCCTTAGCATAAGCTAACTAGCTATTAAAAAGCCGAGCGGCTAACAGACGCCTCAGAAATCACACTGAACAAACTCGGTTGTTTCAGTCACGATGATCTGATAGTTCAGTGTTTAGTTCTCGCTAACTTTTCAAGACTCAAAGTGAGAAAACTACTAAAAACTTTTAAAAACATATTTGTGAACAAATTCAGCTTGTTTGTCCGCCATCTTGGCCAGTTTTCGAAACCTCCGGCGGCCGCAGCCGCGCTGCTTTATGGGTCAGCATCCATGCTGCCTTCAAAACTGGCCGCTACTCAGGCAGCTTGATGGCGTCTGAGGAGACGGGAAGAGATCGTCACTCGATGCCTCGCCGTCCTGTTGCTGAGACAGCAGTTCAGCCCGTTTCAAACGCAGCCCCGGGTTCAATCCCCCACTGTGACCCTGAGCAGGACCCTGAAGCCCTCGTTGCTCCGGAGGCCTCTGACATGTGCAGCAGCTGGAAGTCGCTTTGGATGAAAGATTCAGCCAAATGAATAAATGTAAAGGAAAGAAACCAGAAGCTCACATCAGAGAATTTGGACATAGTTTCTTTAAAAAATGAATCAGAACAAATCGATTATAAAATTATCAAAATAGTTGGCGATTAATTTAATCCTGCTGATCAGACCGTCTGCAGGATCAGCTGACTCATCAGTTTTCCTCCGTCTGCTGGATGATAAAATATTCTGTTCAAAGGAAGCACTTTGTTTCTTTTCTGTCTGTAAACACTACAATACCCATGAGCCTCAGCTGCCACAGTTTAGTTTAAACCTGTTTGGTTTCTTTTCCATGAACAAGTCGAAGTTCAGAAATCTTTGACCAGAAACTCAAATAAGTTTTTTAAACGTTTTGTGATTAAAGTTTTTTCACATTTTCCTTAACTGATGAACTTAATATTTTCTGTACATGTTCCAAACATAGACTGTATATAAAAAGGTTCCAAAGCGCTAAGCTGTCACGAAACTACACCTGAAAACAATCACCTTTACAGACCCTGAGTTTGTTTGTTCTTCTCAGGTACTTTTACAGTCTACGCAGACCTGAGCAGTTTGTTTGTATTAACGGTGACAGGAAGTACTAGAAGTGCAGTTTCCACTGGAATTAACAAATACTTTACTTTAGTGTCAGCAGTATCAGTTATCAGTAGTTTTATCTGTAGTCATCAGTAGGTATCAGGTGTTTTATGAGTTGTCATCTTGTATCAGTAGCAGTAGGATCAGGGGTGTTATCATTTAACAGTAGTATATTTGTAGCAGCTCTAATATTATAAAGTATTATCTGTAGTAACCAGTAGTTGTGCCTACTATCTCAGTTCTGTTATCTCCAGGAGTATCAGTAGTTGTGGTGTCAGTACTGCTGTCAGTAGTATGATCTCTAGTAGCAGAACCGTCCGGTCCAGCAGGTGGCAGCCTCGGGCTCTCGCCCCTCTCAGAGCGACTCGTTGACCCGGAAGAGATGCGTGTTGTTTTCCTGCGGACCGGGACACGGAGCCCTGGACCGGGATGTCTCTGACAGAACCCCCGCCGCGCTGCGGGCTCCGGGCCCTGACGGTGTCGGTGTCGGAGCAGCTGACCCGGGTCGGGGAGGAGATCTTGGGGCTGCTGGAGAAGCGCGGCGGCTCCGGAGGCCGCCTGCTGCGGCCGCTGCGGCTGCTGGTCGCCGAGCGGCTGACGGCGGCGGCCGGGCGGATCGTCGGGCTGCTGGAGCGGGAGGTGGAGGAGTACCGGCGGCAGCTGGAGCGGCAGAGCCGGCTGCTGGAGGCGGTGCTGAGCCCGGTGGTCCGACTGAACCGGACAGGTGAGTTCGGAACCCGGTTCCCCTACGGACTGCTGCTAGGTAACCACAGGTCAGCTGTCGATCAGCCAATCAGCTGTGAGCTACTGTGCATCAGCTGGACAACAGTCAGATGTATGGGGGGGGGGGGGGGATTTTCTCTGAGCCCATAAGAGTCTGAAACGCCAAAGTACCTCAGGACACAGAACACCGGACTGAACAGAACCGGGACAATCAGGTGGATCCGTTTCACTTTCACGGAGTTATGAAAGAAGCTGTTTTCAACCTCAAAGTAAATTCACTCAAGCGAACTTTTTTTTTTAATGACGAGTTGTGTTTATTGTTCCACGTGTTCTGGTCACATAAAATATCAGTCAGTACTTTAACACATCCTGAACTTTTAAACGTCAGGAGTCACCGACACGCAGCCAGTCTGCCTTATTTAGATACGGGACGGGGGGGGGCAGAGTCCACTGGGCTGCAGGCTGGACCACCAGGATGCTCACAGCCAAATAACAGCAGAGCAGGAAAACAGGCTGCAGATGTGCATAAAAGGGCAGCAGATATCTGATCCACGTGCATCAGCTGTTAGATTTTAGCCTGCTAACTTATATTTATACTGTTTTATTAAGAAAAAGGACACAATGAGTTTGCAGTTACTTATTAAGAAGAGCAGCGTCAAGCTTTCTAAATAAAAACAAGAATAACTTAAACTATTTAAATGTCGCTGTGTTTCTTCCGTCCCGCACAGGAGGGACGGAAGAAACAGACCTTTCCTTCAAAGTGAGATTAAACTGAAGTGGTTCCACATTTTAACAGAGAACAGCTGGTTCTGACAGAACACATGTGAGCTGTTGATGACAACAACAAATAATTTCTGTCTGTAACGTCATATTTTAAAATGACGTGTATCTGAAAAGTGTTTCATTCGTCCCCGGCTCTCCCTTCTGATCAGTGCAACGTCAGGACGGCAGACTGAAGCTCACCTGTGCAGGTGCAGCAGCTGTGACGAAGCTGACGATGGTTCCTGGGTTGTACCTGTGGGGTAAAGTGAGCGAGGAACCTGACGGCTGACGTCTGTGCTGCATCAGAAATGTTTTTCACGCTGAACAAATGTAACCCGTCAACAAAACTGGGTTTAAAAGGAAACACTGGGGGGGGGGTCATCAGAAACTTAGCTCACAGTAGGTTTGGGTATCGTTTGAAAATCCTACGATACCAGAACTAAAACCAGGACCCTTAAAGTGAAACCAACGAGTATTTCATTCAGTACCTGTTGAATTTGTTCTCTTTTCTTTTTATTCTTTGAAATAATTGTTGTATAAAAATATTGGAAGCTTGAATCAGACGTGTTTCAGCATAAGAGGGAGGAGGGAAATAGTCTGGTGACCTGAGCTGTGGAAAAGGAGATTAGGAGAATTATTGTGTTAACTTTGGATCAATAAATCGCGAGTGCTTTTTCCTTTAGTGGCGAGTCTCAAACCTCCAGACAGACGACAGGAAGTAGAGTTAAAGACGTCACTGAACTGTGCAGGCAGAACAGAGAGCCGCTGATCTGATGGGACGCACTGATCGATCGCTGACTAGAGACGGTAAACAGCAGAAACACAGCGTTCGTGTTACAAAGCTTCTCCGTCCTCGAGAACAAGACGCCCCCGTGCTGTTCAGCGGCGCGACGTAAAAGTTCCTGCTTCTTCTTCTATGGTGTCCTTCCTGTGTGTAACAGCAACTCCAGCATGTACAGACTCATTTGTAAAGATCGAGACGCACCGATCTGATCCATCGGACCGGCTGTCGTCCACGATCAGACAGACCCACGTTAAGATCTAAAGCTCAGGCGCTCGTGTGCAGCAGCACCAACCTGACCGGCTCTGAAGCTGCATGACCTGATTATCATTTACGTTTTTTCTTCCAGATTCCCTGAGCTCGTCCGCCTGCAGGGCGACCAGCGCCGGCGAAACCGTCTGCTGTCGAGGCCGACCCAGACCGCCTCCCCACAGCCCGCTCAGCTCCGCCTCCTCAGAGCGTCTCTGCAGCCGAGAGCGAGGACACCGACGAGGACTGGAGAGGAAGCGACAGCTCCGCCGCTAACAAAGAAACAAGCGGGACGAGGTCGGATGGAGGGCGGCGCTCTGTTGGTCGGAGACGGGAGGCGGCGGCGTCGGACCGGCCCGCTCATCGCTGCGTCATCTGTGGAAAAACTTTCCGGCATAAAGGGAATCTGGTGAAACACGTGGAAACGCACTCGGACAACCCCGAGAGTCTCTGCGGAGTCTGTGGCGAACGCTTCGAGTCCTCAGACGGTTTGTTCGACCATCTCAGATCTCACAGAGAAACCGACAGCGGCGGCGGGACATGTGAGATTTGCGGGAAGACGTTTCAGAACATGGAGACGCACATGAGGAGTCACACCGGAGTCAAACCGTACAGATGCGACGTCTGCGGCAAGAGCTTCCCCCGACCCGGAGCCCTGAGGAGACACAAGAAGATCCACAGCAGGAGGACGGCTGACGTCTGCCCGGTCTGCGGACTGACCTTCACCCAAAACCAGCTGCTCCAGGATCACCTGAAGACCCACGAAGACGACGACGGAGAGCAGAGCGAGGACGAGGACGGTCAGCCAGAGAAAGATCGGAGCTCTGGCCTGAAGTCGTCTCAGTCCTCCTCGCTGTGCTGCAGAGTCTGCGGTGATTCCTTCCACAGCCGGGGGTTCTTGAGGAAACACGCTGAGACGCACTGCAGGGAGTCTCAGAGCGTCTGCGGCGTCTGCGGACAGCAGCTGGACTCACCCGACGCTCTGCGGACTCACCTGCGGTCTCACAGGGAGACCAGCGGCACCTGCGGCATCTGCGGTAAGAGTTTCCAGAACATGGAGACTCACATGCGAAGCCACACGGGGATCAAACCGTACCGCTGCGGCGTCTGCAGCAAGCGTTTCCCCCGACCCGGAGCGCTGAGGCGCCACAAGAAGATCCACGGTGGGGAGCGACCATACACCTGCCAGCACTGCGGCAAGACGTTCATCGAGAGCAGCGCCTTAAAGACTCACAGCAGGAGCCACTCGTGGGAGATCCACGGCGAGGAGGATGCCGAGCCGCCGCCGGACTCTCGGAGCCTGAAGGCTGAGACGGAGGTCGGGCCAGCTGTCACCAAGGTGTCGACTCAGACGTCTCACAGCTGTAAAGTCTGCGGGGAGGCTTTTCAGAGTAAAGGTAGTTTGAGGAAACACGCTAAGAGTCACTCCGCAGAGTCCGTGTGCGGCGTCTGCGGCGAAAGCGTACTGCCACCGGAGACCCTGACGGACCACCTGCAGGGTCACAGAGACGCTGGCAAAATCTGTCACATCTGCGGTAAAACCTACCAGAACATCGAGACTCACATGCGGAGTCACACCGGCATCAAACCGTACCGCTGCGGCGTCTGCGGTAAATCCTTCCCGCGGCCCAGTGCCCTGCGGCGCCACAAGAGGATCCACAGCGGGGAGCGACCCTACATCTGCGAGTTCTGCGGGAAGACCTTCATCGACAACGGAGCTCTGACGACGCACATCAGGAACCACACCGGCGACAAACCAGCCCACCGGGTCTCCTGTGAGACCTGCGGGAAGAGCCTGGCGTCAGTCCACGTCCTGGAGGTCCACAAGAGGATCCACACGGGCGAGAAGCCGTTCCAGTGCCGCGTCTGCGGGAAGACCTTCAGGCAGGTGGGAGGGCTGAACGCCCACATGCTGACCCACACCGGGGAGAAGCCGTTCAGCTGCAGCCTCTGCAACAAGAGCTTCAGCACCAAAGGATACCTGGAGACCCACATCCGCTTCCACAAGAAGGAGCGAGCGTTCAGCTGCCACCTGTGCTGGAAGGCCTTCGTCACCAAGAACGACCTGAAGAAACACCTGCTGACGCACACCGGCGAGAAACCCTACAGCTGCAGGGTCTGCGGGAAGAGCTACCAGGAGAAACGCTCCAGAGACGTCCACATGAAGGTCCACCTGGACGTCCGGGTCAGCAAAGAACCAATCAGGAGGCAGGACGGTCTGCAGCCAGACTTCATTCAGCTGTAGAGTTCACACAGAGCAGGTTCATCTCCAGACACTAAACTGTTGGTCTTTGGACCCAGAATCACCAAAAAGTTTATAAATGATCCTAAAGTTCAAATATGTTTCACTAAAATCTACATTTTTTATTTTCCAAATTTAAGAAATGTAAAAACTATGTTTTCAGATTCATTTTGTCAGTCGATTATGAAATTTCAGGATTTTAAAATCCAATATTTCGGCCGATATAATTATTCGATAGACTTCCAAAGCTGCAGAGCGCCATCTGGTGGTCAAACTATGCAACAGCACCGATAACATGACTGAAGGATCCTCCTCTCTGAGTCTTTTGACTCGTCAGATAAGGGCTGATATAAACACTGATTAATCGGCTCTAATCATCATATCATGAATTTTGCTAAATGATGACGTGCACCATCCTGTCACGTTCACATTAAACCTGCAGGAGCTGGTTCTCTGTCAGCGCCGTCTCCAGCAGCTCTTGAGGGAAATATCTGTTCGCCACTTTGAGCGCCATCAGAAACCAGCGAGGGCGGCGTGTTAGCGGGCTGTTAAACCCTCCGATGCTGCATGTTGAAGGTGTGTCACGCCTTTGCTGCACGATGGAGGAACTCTCTTTCAAATGTGAGTTCTGTGTGACTTTGCAGGTCCTCAAGCTACACTAACATTTCATATTCACAGGTTCACAACATGGTGTTTAATAAAAATGATCCTGTCTGGTAGAAAATACAACTGTTGTTTTTATTGAATCAGATTCATCTTATATGAAAAAACAAAAGAGCCGACATTAAAGGACAGAATAAAAGAACAGGGACAACTAGAGACACGGGGGGTCACAGTCTTAAAGGAACATTTGAAATCGACCCAAAATAATTTGGTCCTGAAGCTTAATGCAGCTGCTGATTATTTTATGTTACAGCAGTGAGTGCAGCGGTGATGTCACATCCTGGGGGGGGGTTCTGAAGGGTGGCCGCTGTATTTAAACCCCACGCAGGTTAGGGAGCTGGATTTGGTCTGGAGGGGGACTCTGACCACAGTTCACTCCGTGGTGAGTGGACGTGGCGAGGGTCTAGTTTCAGGAAGGCCCTGAGTCTGTTCACCAGTAACACGTTTATTTCAGGTTTAAAAGAAACAAAGTCACTAATGATAATAATAATGATAATAATTGGAACTGTCCAGGATCCTCGACTGTGTCCCTGGAGTAACTGAATGAGTTCCAGGGGTTCAGATATGTAATGACTTCTGGGGGTCTTTAAATGCTGCAGAGGTCTTTAAATCAATTCAGCTCCTCCTGAGTCTGAAGCATTCAGATCCTTTCCTGCAGTAAAAGTACCAACACCACACGGTGAAAAGTAAAAGTCCTGCAGTGAAATGTTCTGTCCTCAGATTCTTCTTCCAAAGCTCAACGTTTCTAACAAACATCACAATTATTAAAATAATATATGAACCATGAAATGTTTCTACCTGAAAATAAATTAAACCATCAAAATATTTTGAAATTTCTTTCACCTGACAAATCCTGATTTTAGAAACATCTAATTTTAGAAACTCTTCGTAACAATCTGACTTCGTAAAGTAGCTGAAGCTGTCAGATAAATGTGGTGAAGGAAGTAGAGAAAACATCTGCTTCCTCTGAGACGAGCAGAAGGACAAAGTGACATGAAAAGAAAACACCAGAGCAAAGTACAAGCAGCCAACCTCTGATTGTACTACGCACTGTATTTAAGTAGAGTATTTAAGTAGAGTACGCACTGTATTTAAGTAGAGTATTTAAGTAGAGTACGCACTGTATTTAAGTAGAGTACGCACTGTATTTAAGTAGAGTATTTAAGTAGAGTACGCACTGTATTTAAGTAGAGTATTTAAGTAGAGTACGCACTGTATTTAAGTAGAGTACGCACTGTATTTAAGTAGAGTATTTAAGTAGAGTACGCACTGTATTTAAGTAGAGGACGTACTGTATTTAAGTAGAGTACGCACTGTATTTAAGTAGAGTACGCACTGTATTTAAGTAGAGTACGCACTGTATTTAAGTAGAGTACGTACTGTATTTAAGTAGAGTACGCACTGTATTTAAGTAGAGGACGCACTGTATTTAAGTAGAGTACGCACTGTATTTAAGTAGAGTATTTAAGTAGAGTACGCACTGTATTTAAGTAGAGTACGCACTGTATTTAAGTAGAGTATTTAAGTAGAGTAAGCACTGTATTTAAGTAGAGTACGTACTGTATTTAAGTAGAGTACGTACTGTATTTAAGTAGAGTACGCACTGTATTTAAGTAGAGTACGCACTGTATTTAAGTAGAGTATTTAAGTAGAGTACGCACTGTATTTAAGTAGAGTACGCACTGTATTTAAGTAGAGTATTTAAGTAGAGTACGACTGTATTTAAGCAGAGCACGCACTGTATTTAAGTAGAGCACGTACTGCATTTAAGTAGAGCACGCACTGTATTTAAGTAGAGTATTTAAGTAGAGTACGCGACTGTATTTAAGCAGAGTACGCACTGTATTTAAGTAGAGTATTTAAGTAGAGCACGTACTGTATTTAAGTAGAGTACGACTGTATTAAGTAGAGCACGACTGTATTTAAGTAGAGTACGCACTGTATTTAAGTAGAGCACGACTGTATTTAAGTAGAGTATACGTGACTGTATTTAAAGTAGAGTGCACGACTGTATTTAAGTAGAGTATTTAAGTAGAGTACGCACTGTATTTAAGTAGAGTACGTACTGTATTTAAGTAGAGTACGTACTGTATTTAAGTAGAGTACGCACTGTATTTAAGTAGAGTACGCACTGTATT
Organism: Lepomis macrochirus; assembly: GCA_024633595.2. Lineage (NCBI taxonomy): Eukaryota > Metazoa > Chordata > Actinopteri > Centrarchiformes > Centrarchidae > Lepomis > Lepomis macrochirus. The sequence goes on from JALXJV020000013.1 coordinate 2,784,387, forward strand.
TAAGTAGAGTATTTAAGTAGAGTACGCACTGTATTTAAGTAGAGTACGTACTGTATTTAAGTAGAGTACGTACTGTATTTAAGTAGAGTACGCACTGTATTTAAGTAGAGCACGACTGTATTTAAGTAGAGCATTTAAGCAGAGTACGCGACTGTATTTAAGTAGAGTACGCACTGTATTTAAGTAGAGTATTTAAGTAGAGTCACGGACTGTATTTAAGTAGAGTATTTAAGTAGAGTACGACTGTATTTAAGTAGAGTACGTACTGTATTTAAGTAGAGCACGTACTGCATTTAAGTAGAGCACGTACTGTATTTAAGCAGAGTACGCACTGTATTTAAGTAGAGTACGCACTGTATTTAAGTAGAGTACGTACTGTATTTAAGTAGAGCGACTGTATTTAAGTAGAGTACGCACTGTATTTAAGTAGAGTACGTGCTGTATTTAAGTAGAGTACGTACTGTATTTAAGTAGAGTATTTAAGCAGAGCACGCACTGTATTTAAGTAGAGTACGCACTGTATTTAAGTAGAGCACGACTGTATTTAAGTAGAGCACGCACTGTATTTAAGCAGAGTACGCACTGTATTTAAGTAGAGTATTTAAGTAGAGTACGCACTGTATTTAAGTAGAGTACGCACTGTATTTAAGTAGAGTACGCACTGTATTTAAGTAGAGTATTTAAGTAGAGTACGCACTGTATTTAAGTAGAGTACGTACTGTATTTAAGTAGAGTACGCACTGTATTTAAGTAGAGTATTTAAGTAGAGTACGCACTGTATTTAAGTAGAGTACGTACTGTATTTAAGTAGAGTACGCACTGTATTTAAGTAGAGTACGCACTGTATTTAAGTAGAGTACGCACTGTATTTAAGTAGAGTATTTAAGCAGAGTAGCGACTGTATTTAAGTAGAGTACGCACTGTATTTAAGTAGAGTATTTAAGTAGAGTACGCACTGTATTTAAGTAGAGTACGCACTGTATTTAAGTAGAGTACGCACTGTATTTAAGTAGAGTATTTAAGTAGAGTACGTACTGTATTTAAGTAGAGTACGCACTGTATTTAAGTAGAGTACACACTGTATTTAAGTAGAGTACGCACTGTATTTAAGTAGAGTATTTAAGTAGAGTACGCACTGTATTTAAGCAGAGTACGCACTGTATTTAAGTAGAGCACGCACTGTATTTAAGTAGAGTATTTAAGTAGAGCACGACTGTATTTAAGCAGAGTACGACTGTGTTTAAAGTAGAGTAACGCGACTGTATTTAAGTAGAGTAGCGACTGTATTTAAGTAGAGCACGACTGTATTTAAGCAGAGTATTTAGCAGAGTACGTGCACTGTATTTAAGTAGAGCACGACTGTATTTAAGTAGAGTACGCTGACTGTATTTAAGTAGAGTACGCACTGTATTTAAGTAGAGTACGACTGTATTTAAGTAGAGTACGTGACTGTATTTAAGTAGAGTACGACTGTATTTAAGTAGAGCACGCACTGTATTTAAGCAGAGTACGCACTGTATTTAAGTAGAGTATTTAAGCAGAGCACGACTGTATTTAAGTAGAGTACGACTGTATTTAAGTAGAGTATTTAAGCAGAGCTGCACTGTATTTAAGTAGAGTACGCGACTGTATTTAAGTAGAGCACGTACTGTATTTAAGTAGAGCACGCGACTGTATTTAAGTAGAGTCACGTACTGTATTTAAGTAGAGCGTATTTAAGTAGAGTACGCACTGTATTTAAGTAGAGTACGCGACTGTATTTAAGTAGAGCATTTAAGTAGAGTACGCACTGTATTTAAGTAGAGTACGACTGTATTTAAGTAGAGTACGACTGTATTTAAGTAGAGTACGACTGTATTTAAGTAGAGTCACTGACTGTATTTAAGTAGAGCACGACTGTATTTAAGTAGAGTAACGGACTGTATTTAAGTAGAGTACGTACTGTATTTAAGCAGAGTACGCACTGTATTTAAGTAGAGTATTTAAGTAGAGTACGCGACTGTATTTAAGCAGAGTACGACTGTATTTAAGCAGAGTATTTAAGTAGAGTAGCGACGTTACTGTATTTAAGTAGAGCACGCACTGTATTTAAGCAGAGTACGACTGTATTTAAGTAGAGTATTTAAGTAGAGCACGTACTGTATTTAAGCAGAGTACGCACTGTATTTAAGTAGAGTACGCACTGTATTTAAGTAGAGTACGCACTGTATTTAAGTAGAGTATTTAAGTAGAGTACGTACTGTATTTAAGTAGAGTACGCACTGTATTTAAGTAGAGTATTTAAGTAGAGTACGCACTGTATTTAAGTAGAGTATTTAAGTAGAGTACGCACTGTATTTAAGTAGAGTATTTAAGTAGAGTACGCGACTGTATTTAAGTAGAGTACGTACTGTATTTAAGTAGAGTATTTAAGTAGAGTACGCACTGTATTTAAGTAGAGTACGCACTGTATTTAAGTAGAGTACGCACTGTATTTAAGTAGAGTATTTAAGTAGAGTACGTACTGTATTTAAGTAGAGTACGCACTGTATTTAAGTAGAGTACGCACTGTATTTAAGTAGAGTATTTAAGTAGAGTACGCACTGTATTTAAGTAGAGTACGCACTGTATTTAAGTAGAGTATTTAAGTAGAGTACGGACTGTATTTAAGTAGAGTACGGACTGTATTTAAGTAGAGTACGGACTGTATTTAAGTAGAGTATTTAAGTAGAGTACGCACTGTATTTAAGTAGAGTATTTAAGTAGAGTACGTACTGTATTAAGTAGAGTACGCACTGTATTTAAGTAGAGTACGTACTGTATTTAAGTAGAGTACGGACTGTATTTAAGTAGAGTATTTAAGTAGAGTACGGACTGTATTTAAGTAGAGTACGGACTGTATTTAAGTAGAGTACGGACTGTATTTAAGTAGAGTATTTAAGTAGAGTACGTACTGTATTTAAGTAGAGTATTTAAGTAGAGTACGTACTGTATTAAGTAGAGTACGCACTGTATTTAAGTAGAGTACGTACTGTATTTAAGTAGAGTACGGACTGTGTTTAAGTAGAGTACGTACTGTATTAAGTAGAGTACGCACTGTATTTAAGTAGAGTACTGCACTGTATTTAAGTAGAGTACGGACTGTGTTTAAGTAGAGTACGCACTGTATTTAAGTAGAGAATGCGTACTGTATTTAAGTAGAGTATTTAAGTAGAGCACGTACTGTATTAAGTAGAGCACGCACTGTATTTAAGTAGAGTACGTACTGTATTTAAGTAGAGTACGGACTGTATTTAAGTAGAGTATTTAAGTAGAGTACGGACTGTATTTAAGTAGAGTACGGACTGTATTTAAGTAGAGTATTTAAGTAGAGTACGTACTGTATTTAAGTAGAGTATTTAAGTAGAGTACGTACTGTATTAAGTAGAGTACGCACTGTATTTAAGTAGAGTACGTACTGTATTTAAGTAGAGTACGGACTGTGTTTAAGTAGAGTACGTACTGTATTAAGTAGAGTACGCACTGTATTTAAGTAGAGTACGTACTGTATTTAAGTAGAGTACGGACTGTGTTTAAGTAGAGTACGCACTGTATTTAAGTAGAGTACGTACTGTATTTAAGTAGAGTATTTAAGTAGAGTACGTACTGTATTAAGTAGAGTACGCACTGTATTTAAGTAGAGTACGTACTGTATTTAAGTAGAGTACGGACTGTGTTTAAGTAGAGTACGCACTGTATTTAAGTAGAGTACGTACTGTATTTAAGTAGAGTACGGACTGTGTTTAAGTAGAGTACGCACTGTATTTAAGTAGAGGACGTACTGTATTAAGTAGAGTACGCACTGTATTTAAGTAGAGGACGTACTGTATTTAAGTAGAGTATTTAAGTAGAGTACGTACTGTATTTAAGTAGAGTATTTAAGTAGAGTACGTAGCATCACAGCTTGTTGGATCTAAGATCTGATCCGCACCAGGTTCCCCACACGAGCTTTTATTGTGAAGACTTCCGGTCCGCCGCCGTGTCCCTGTGGACTGTTTCCGCTCGTGAAACCGGCAGCTTCTTCTCTCCTCATCCCGGTGTTTCCTCTCGGTACCGACATGTTGCAGCTCGACCTGCTGCGGCTGTTTGTCGAACAGCAGCTCGCCGCCGTCACCGACGACATTTTCCGCCGTTTCGCCAAAACAATCGCCGAATATGAGCGCGAAGTTTTCCGGTTAAAACAAGAGTCCGACCGACAGCAGAGGCTGCTGCGGGCTGCTGGACTACCGGGTCAGGGACCGGATCATGGACCGGGTCACGGACCGGATCAGGGACCGGGTCACGGACCGGATCAGGGACCGGATCACGAACCGGATCCCGAACCTGCAAGTAAGTGGACGAAGTTTAAAGTCTGTTGGTTTGAGGAAGAAAATGTCCGCCGAGTGTGACGTAGCTGCATTTTCCCGCCAGATGTCGCTGTTGTCGTTTAAACCTGGACGTTAGTTCCGAGCTGGTTCACAGCTTTACTGACTAAACATGAAACCTGAACCAGGGCCACAGGAGACCTGGGTACAGCACTAAAGACATTAAACCTCCCCTGTTGGTTACTGACATTAAAACTATTTTATTTTGTTTTGCAGGTTTTTCTGAAATTGTGTCTTAAATAAGGCGTTTTAATCTGCTTCACTATGCATGAGTTTATTTACATCTAGAAATAGAAATCTGAATATTGGAAACAGGCAGCTTCATAATTCATGTTTCATTTCATTTACTTATTACAGTCAATGATTTTGACGAAATGTTTTCAGAATAAAATGTAAATAAAACTCAGGCTGTAACTAATATATGAAGAAAGCCGTCTGTACGAACCTCTCAGGGTTATAGACTCAGTATAGTCATTTTTTAAATAATTTTTCTGAAAAGTTTGATACTGATTTTTTTTTTCTCCTAATGTACACACTCACACACGTTTACTGTTTTTATTTATTTATTTAATTTTTATTTTTAGTATTGATTAATGAACTGTGTAAAACTAATTGTTCTTTTGTAATTTATTTGTAGCTTTGGCAAAAGTGTTGTTTTACATTCATGCCAATAAAACTAGAGTGAATTGAATTGAGTGGGATAGACATCATTCACACACAGACAGAGAGAGACAGAAACATCATTCACACAGAGAGATAGAGACATCATTCACACAGAAACAGAGAGACAAAGACATCATTCACACACAGACAGAGAGAGACAGAAACATCATTCACACAGAGAGATAGAGACATCATTCACACAGAAACAGAGAGACAAAGACATCATTCACACACAGACAGAGAGAGACAGAAACATCATTCACACAGAGAGACAGAGACATCATTCATACAGAGACAGAGACATCATTCACACAGAGAGAGACAGACATCATTCACGCAGAAAGAGACAGAGACATCAACAACACAGAGACAGAGAGAGACAGAGACATCATTCACACAGAAAGAGACAGAGACATCACACAGAGAGACAGAGACATCATTCACACAGAGAGAGACAGAGACATCATTCACACAGAAAGAGACAGAGACATCACACAGAGAGACAGAGACATCATTCACACAGAGAGAGACAGAGACATCATTCACACAGAGAGAGACAGAGACATCATTCACACAGAAGCAGAGAGACAGAGACATCATTCACACAGAGACAGAGAGAGACAGAGACATCATTCACACAGAGACAGAGAGAGACAGAGACATCATTCACACAGAGACAGAGAGACAAAGACATCATTCACGCAGAAAGAGACAGAGACATCATTCACACAGAGAGAGACAGAAACATCATTCACACAGAGACACCATTCACACAGTCCTTATGATAGTAACTACCCGTCTTTTTCTCTCAGGTGTTTTTCAGGGTTTCACAACAGATGAACAGCAGGTGAGGGGGCGGGACTTACTTTTGCATCTTAACCAGGAAGAGGGCGGAGCTTTAGGACCAGAGGAGACCTTTATGAAGTCCACACAGAGTCATGAATGGCTGAAGGAGAGTCCTTCGTCCAACCAGATCCAGTCCTGCGGGGAAGAGGTGGGGCGTCAACCTGCTGTCTACAAACAGGAAATGGATGAGGGTCACATGATGCTGGAGGCTGCGGTCAGAGCAGAGGTCAGCTCCCAGCAGGAAGGTCTGTACCAAAGGATGTTTTTATTACTTCATGATGTCAGTGTCCCCCTGTGGACTCTCCACAGACCAAAACCTGAAGCAGTGCATGCTGGGAGCTGAGACACAACTAAAGCCTAACGTTTTCTAATCAGTCACCATCAAACATTTTAAAACCATTGATTAAGTTTTAATGAATATTAACAGATCAGCTGATCAGCTGGAGCTTCTTTTCAGGTCAGATCTGTCAAACATCCACCAGGAAGATCCGTCTCAGGGTCTCAGGACCTGATTCTGGGGCGTCACTGAAACTCAGCATGTTCGTTCACATCATGTTGTTCTCATCCTCCAGGTGTTCTGCAGGTTTTAACCACAGAAGAAGAAGAAGAACAGGAGGGGGGCCGGGGCTTCAGGCTGCACGTCAAACAGGAGGAGACCGACACCAAGTTCACGCCGAGTCCTGATTGGCTGATGAAGAGTGATCATGTTCCGTTCCACAGAGGGGAGGACCTTCTCGCCGCCCCCCCAGACAGCCATCTGATAAGACCTAAACCTGGAGGGACCTGCGAACCTGCAGACCACTGCAGGGACTCCGTTGTCCAATCAGAGTCGTCTACTGAGGACAGCGACGACACTCAGTCTGAACCAGGTCTGCAGAGGACTCGGGGGACTGGGACCCTCCCTCCTATAGACCATAAGCTGCTGGTCTGCGGCAGCTGTGGCCGAGCGTTCAGCTCAAAGCGAACTCTGAGGAAACACATCAGACAAAACACGTCTCAGGACCAGGACCAGATGTCCTGCAGCCTCCGCAGACCGAGGGCCCCCTTCCAGAGTCCTGCCAAGTCCTTCAGCTGCAGAGTCTGCGGGAGTTCCTTCTGCACGCAGGGGATTTTGGTCCGACACGCCGAGATCCACTGTAAGGAGCCCGACAGCTGGTGCGGGGCCTGCGGGGACCGTCTGGAGTCTACCGAGGCCCTGAGAGTCCACCTGCGGTCCCACAGAGAGCTGGGCAGCACCTGCGACGTGTGTGGGAAGAAGAGCAGCTCCATCAAGAGGATGGAGATCCACAAACGGGTCCACACCGGAGAGAAACCGTACCGGTGCAGGTTCTGCAGTCGCGACTTCAGCAGGAAGGAGAGTCTGGAGAGACACATGAAGGTCCACAGCGGGGACAGGCCGCACTGCTGTGGACTCTGCAGGAAGACCTTCACCAGGAGGGAGTATCTGGTCCACCACCTGAAGACCGGCCACACAGAGAGACCGGGTCCACCTGCAGGGGCCGAGCCGGTCAACGTGGCGCCGTGAAACACGTCAGAACAGACGGGAAAATCGTTTCCAAATACAGCAGCTTCAGGATCTGAACGTTTAGCCGAACGCCACGAAGCCTCTTAAAGGACTTTTAGAAAGTTCGGAGTTTGGTGTCCGAGCAGCTCGTTCACGAGTCTCTGAGCCGACCAGCAGACTGATGATCATCCTTCACAGAAACAGATGTCCCGTCTGCGTTTGGAGCTTCAGTAAGTCTGAACTGTGCCGCCAGGTGGAGGAGAGGTCACCTGACTGAGGACGAAGCTCACCTGGTTCAGTTTTTCTTGTGTTTGTCTGAGTACGTTTCTCTGAGCCCATCAGCTTCATGTTATCATCCCTTTTTTATTAAAAGTCTTTTAATTTAGCTCAGCGTGCAGCGACTGCTTTGATTATTAGTGACTGACTCTAACTAAGAATGTGAAGAATTCAAACATCCTTTAAAGCAACAGAAAAGACGCCGAACGATGATGATGGAGAAATAAGACGAGGACAAACAGCACAGGCTTCAGGTTTACAGTTAGGACGTTTCACTAAGAGCAAAATAAGCAGTTTAACATGAAGTGACGACGTCCAAACACAGAGAACATGTGACATACGTGGTCGTTAAATTTGAAGATATTTCAGCAAACAAATTAATTTAGCGAGCGACAAACAGCTTCAAACTAAACGTTCTCACTGAAAAATGAGCAGCTGACTCCTGATGAGCTTTTTCAGCGACTGAGACCATAAACTCATCAGGAAAGTGTTTACTGGGGGAATAAATCAGCTGAGAAGCAGAAGCAGCTGGTGGAGTCGCCCCCTGCTGGCTGCTGGTTTAAGGTGCTTCAGCTCTCAGACCTGGAGGTTCCTGCAGTGAAACCTGCTGTTTGTTTGTTGACGTTCTTTAGAGAACAGTCATTTCCTGAACACAGAATGTTCAGCTGGCGTCTGCGTGGTGCATTCAAGTGCAACATTTACCGTCAGACACAAGAAATATGCAAGAACAAACAGTGTTTTCATTAACAGGAGAGTGTGGGAGGTAAGGGGGGGGGGCGGTGATCATTTCCAGGAAGGGGTACAGAGAGGGAGAGCGTGTGTGTCGGTGTGTGTGTGTGTTGCTAAGTGACTTCCTGGTCCACCGGGTGTATCCTGTTAAAACACTCAGCGATGGCGACGTCAGGACAAACTTCCCCGCTGTGAAGTCAGAGGTCGGCCTGCTGAGCACCGAGTCGCCTTCATGTTCAATGACACAAATGTTCAGCTTCACTTACGGAAACAAACTTTTATCAGAAACATTTCCTGCTTCTAAAATCAGGTGTTCACAGATATTAAACTAAACTTTATTAGCAAATGTTGTTAACACACTGAATAATTTAGTGAGCACAGACACAGAGTTTAAGATGTTTCACCACAACAGCAGAGACATCAGCTGGATATACTGAGAACATTTAGGATCCATCTACGTTACAGGTTAAAGAAAACACACGAGGAGACAAAGTCATTCTAACAAAGTATTCTCACTTCAGGACTCGGATCCTTTACTGCAGCAGAAGTGAGATAAAATATTTGCTCTTTGACAAACTCTGCGTCCTGCAACATGAAGCGCGGTCAGCATCTCAGGAACCAACCAGCTCAGCCTCCTGCTGCCAGAGACGGACGTGAAGTGACGCAGGATCTTAATGTTGTAGCTGCAGATCCGTGCGGTGCAGCAGAAGGAGGAAGTTACAGAAATACCCCTGATGTTTCTGAAGTGAGCTTCCTGACGTCAGGATAAAATAATGCAAAGTTATGAACTGACTCTGGTTCAGCAGCAGCTGCCTCCTGCTGGCCGGGCCTCCCCCTGCAGCCCAACCAAACCTCTGTGGGATTTCACTCCGTTTTACGCACACGCCCTCGCTCGTTCAACATCTGCTGCCTTTAAAAGATAAAAACATTAAATGTGTCTGAAAACACACAAGCTGCTGACTGACACATGAAACGTACAGGTACAGTCAGTACATCTGTGTGTACAGTGTGTACTGTCATGTACTGTGTGTACAGTGTGTACTGTCATGTACTGTGTGTACAGCCACGTACTGTGTGTACTGACTGTGTACATGTACACAGTCAGTACACACAGTACATCTGTGTAGCCGCAGTACTTGTTGGTCTGTTAGCTCATCAGTAATATTTGTGGATTGGCCCTTTAACAGATTGACAGCTCAGATCAATAACCCCCCCCCCCTCGTGCCTCTTTAGGGTAATTGAATATTCCCTCCGCAGACTCACAGGGGGGCAGAGACACGCACGCGCACACTCAGCATCGTGGTGACTGCCCTCTTGCCCTCTACACCCCCCTCCCCGGTGCGCGCATGTGTGCGCGTGTCCGCGGTGCCTCTCTCTGTGGACGCTCAGACGTTAGACCCGGACCAGGACCGGTTTCCCTCGCTGTCTCCCGGACGGACGGACTAACAGCGCGGCTCGAGACCTGCTCGAGACCCGCACCCACCGGTGTGATCCCGGTGCGTGCGCGCGTGCGGGAGCTGCTGCTGGACTTGTTCTCTCTCCGGTTGTTGCTGTGGAAACATCCGCCCGCTCCTTCTTGTGAAGCTGAAGCTGCAGGACGCGACGCACCGAAGCTCCGAGCAGGTAAGCGGACCGGTTCCGATCCACACTGACAGTGTTACCCGGCTGAAATCCGGACACCCGAGCAGGACTCAGGTGTGGCAGCAGTTTGGTTGAAACTCAGACTGAGACCTTATCACGGGAACAGAACCCTGAGCTCTCTCGGTGTTCGTGTTTGGATTCTTCACCGCTGAGTTCGTGCTGCAGGAAGCAGAGTTTGTCTCAGAGCGCCTGAAATCTGCTGCTTCGCCGAGGGTTTCATCTGATTTCTGTGGAAAGCGCAGCTTTTGGAACGGATCCATTCCAGCACGGAGTATCCAGGTCTGCGTGGTAAGTACTATACACAGTAATACTACTGTTATACTGCAGTAATACAGTGTTAGGTATAAGTATTATAATGTGTTCTATGTAAGATGTAAAGATGTGTGAGGGGACGTTACAGTACGTACATGTGTGATAAAGTGGGGAACCTCTCAGGAGGATTAAAGTCACTGATGATAATATTAAAGAAGCAAAACAAAGTCCTTGATAGAATAAGATGTGTAAATCTCCATGGTGTGTTATCAGGATGTAAAGATGCTGCAGATCTGAACTCTGGCTGCAGTCAGACCTGCAGGCTGCCGTATAAACACTTTACAATAAAACACAGCTGTAATCATTCAAAATGAAGAAACACTTAAACACAGAGATGAAATTCATGTGTGATGAGACCACAATAAAACTGTTTTTAGTGTCATAAAGAACACAAAGTTCTTACAGGAATATTATGAGAATGATTTCTATAAGAAGAGAATATAAATAGTTTTGTGTCCCTTTAATGTTGCCATAATATTCCTGTTTCATGCCGCGGTGACCTTAATTATCATACAGTTAATAATCCCAAATATTTGATGGATCAGCTTCATGTAGAGATCTGTCGTCATTACAGACTTCGTTCTCACTCTTATTAAATAGTTTGTCAGTGTGACAATCAGGTTGGAAAGTCGTGAATAACTGAATTAATCACATGCGGTGGTCTCTGGAGAACTGGACTGGGAGCTCTACACTATTTATGACTATCAACAGATCATGTTCCATTTGCAACTTCAATCACAACATCACAGAAATGATTCAAAACATGAAATATAGCCTAGATATTATTAAGTCATACACTGTCAATAGTTTTATCAGCATCACTGTAAATGAATGTGCTTTTGATTATGTTCTGTTTGTGTAGCGCTCTTTAATATGAGGAGTCCTAGCAGACTATCGAATGGCCCGGACCGATGTCAGAATATCGACTCTAAAGAGACACGGCTTTACAAAAAGCAGATGTTACACCTAAGCCTTACACACCGTGAGCCGACCAGGGATCCTATTACTTATATTCAATATAAAATTAAAAATGTGGACATTTTTTCGACTGTGGTTCCTTTCCTGAAAATTAAATAACTGAATTTTATCACATTTTTACATTGACACTGTTTGAACGTTTTGATGACATGATTCACATTTTCCTTAATGTTTATTTAATATTTTGTACAAGAAAATACAGCGTGAGCTCATGTTGTCTAGACCTCGTCAGAAAATTACTTTCCTACTGTGTTTCTGTGATCTTCAATAATAACTGTACACTGACGATAACGGCACGTCTGCGTTGTGCCTCTATAAAATGATAACTGCACACTGTACACCAACGATAACAGCACGCCAGGGTCGCGCTTCTATAAAATGATAACTGTACACTGTATGCCGACGATAACGGCACGCCTGTGTCGCGCTTCTATAAAATGATAACTGTACACAGATGATAACGGCACGCCTGCATCGTGCTTCTATAAATTGACAACTGTACACAGATGATAACGGCACGCCCACGTCGCGCTTCTATAAAATGATAACTGTACATTGTATGCCGACGATAACAGCACGCCTGTGTCGCGCTTCTATAAAATGATAACTGTACACTGTATGCCGACGATAACGGCACGCCCACGTCGCACTTCTATAAAATGATAACTGTACACTGTATGCCGACGATAACGGCACGCCCACGTCGCACTTCTATAAAATGATAACTGTACACTGTATGCCGACGATAACGGCACGCCTGTGTCGCGCTTCTATAAAATGATAACTGTACACTAGATGATAACGGCACGCCTGCATCGCGGCTTCTATAAATTGACAACTGTACACAGATGATAACGCACGCCTCACGCCGCTTCTATAAAATGATAACTGTACATTGTATGCCGACGATAACAGCACGCCTGTGTCGCTTCTATAAAATGATAACTGTACACAGATGATAACGGCACGCCTGCATCGTGCTTCTATAAATTGATAACTGTACACAGACGATAACGGCACGTCCACGCCGCTTCTATAAAATGATAACTATACTCTGTACGCCGACGATAACGGCACGCCATGTCGCGCTTCTATAAAATGATAACTATACTCTGTACGCCGACGATAACGCACGCCCACATCAGCGCTTCTATAAAATGATAACTATACTCTGTACGCCGACGATAACGGCACGCTCATGTCGCGCTTCTATAAAATGATAACTGTACACTGTATGCCGACGATAACGGCACGCCCACGTCGCGCTTCTATAAAATGATAACTATACTCTGTACGCCGACGATAACGGCACGCTCATGTCGCGCTTCTATAAAATGATAACTATACTCTGTACGCCGACGATAACGGCACGCCCACATCGCGCTTCTATAAAATGATAACTGTACACAGATGATAACGGCACGCCTGCATCGTGCTTCTATAAATTGATAACTGTACACAGACGATAACGGCACGCCCACGTCGCGCTTCTATAAAATGATAACTATACTCTGTACGCCGACGATAACGGCACGCCCACGTCGCGCTTCTATAAAATGATAACTATACTCTGTACGCCGACGATAACGGCACGCCCACGTCGCGCTTCTATAAAATGATAACTGTACACTGTATGCCGACGATAACAGCACGCCCACATCGCGCTTCTATAAAATGATAACTGTACACTGTATGCCGACGATAACGGCACGCCCACGTCGCGCTTCTATAAAATGATAACTATACTCTGTACGCCGACGATAACAGCACGCCCACATCGCACTTCTATAAAATGATAACTATACTCTGTACGCCGACGATAACGGCACGCCCACATCGCACTTCTATAAAATGATAACTATACTCTGTACGCCGACGATAACAGCACGCCTGTGTCGCGCTTCTATAAAATGATAACTGTACACAGATGATAACGGCACGCCTGTATCGTGCTTCTATAAATTGATAACTGTACACAGATGATAACAGCACGCCTGTGTCGCGCTTCTATAAATTGATAACTGTACACAGATGATAACGGCACGCCTGTGTCGTGCTTCTATAAATTGATAACTGTACACAGATGATAACGGCACGCCTGTGTCGTGCTTCTATAAATTGATAACTGTACACAGATGATAACGGCACGCCTGTGTCGTGCTTCTATAAATTGATAACTGTACACAGATGATAACAGCACGCCTGTGTCGCGCTTCTATAAATTGATAACTGTACACAGATGATAACGGCACGCCTGTGTCGCGCTTCTATAAAATTGATAACTGTACACAGATGATAACGGCACGCCTGTATCGTGCTTCTATAAATTGATAACAGTACAGCATTTTATGTCGTTTGTGTGTTCTTTACTCTCTGCTGCTGTGTCTGGGGTGCTGATAGAAGAATGGATAAAACACATGCCTTTGGTGTGAGAGACCCGGGGAATGGAGAGTCCACCATTCCACCATAGTGTCCCTGATCAAGACTTAACACCTCAGCAGCAGGTATAGAGGTTGAACTAGAGGTTGCTCCAGAGGTGTGCGACCTCTGACACATATAGTTTTGGATAAAAGCGTTAGCTAAATGAATAAATGTAAATATCATACAAACACTTAACATAAGACAGAACGCTGTGGCACAGGGACATTGTTTCAGGCATTGTGATTGGTTCACTCACTCTACATGAAAGTTTATCGTCCGCAGACGTCTCACACTATCGTTGTCATTATTCATTCATTTTCACACACTTCCTGAGTGTTGCTTAACATCCTCATCCTCACATGGGGCCCACATGGAGCTAATGGCCAACAGTTTTTGGAGCCCACATGGACTCACTGGCTGAGTTCCCAGGAATCCCAGCAGCTCCTGAAAGGGATCTGTCATCAATAACTCAGACAGAAAAAGCTTTTATTGTGAATCTGGAGGAAAAGTTTGTTTTGTCCTTAATTCATGTTTGTGTCTGTTTTTCCCTGCAGCTCGTCATCATGCTGTCCAGGTGGCTCCGCCCCTCACTGCTCCTCTTCTTCCTCCTCTTCCAATCAGCTGAGTCCTCTCTTATTGCTAGCAACACCACAGAGGATCTTCAAGAGGTGACTCTGGCGGCCATCTTGCCTCTCACTAACACAGACTATGCGTGGGCGTGGCCTCGGGTGGAGCCGGCCCTCAAGCAGGCGGTGCAGCGGGTCAACGCGGACCCCTGGCTGCTGCCTGGCCTGAAGCTCCAGCTGGTTCACGGCAGCTCAGAAAACCGTGAAGGATTTTGCTCGGACTCCATGGCGCCGTTGGTCGCCGTCGACATCAAGCTCTCCCACGACCCCTGGGCCTTCATCGGCCCCGGCTGCGACTACTCCTCCTCCCCCGTCGCCCGCTTCACCACCCACTGGGACGTTCCCATGGTGACGGCCGGCGCCCGAGCCATCGGCTTCGAGCGCTACGCGGCGGTCACCAACACGGGCCCCACCCACAAGAAGCTGGGCGAGTTTGGTCTGAGGATCCAGAAGACGTTCGGCTGGCATCAGCACGTCATGCTCATCTTCAGTGACAACAAGGACGCCAACGACGACCGTCCGTGCTACTTTGCCGTGGAGGGCCTCTACACGGTGCTGGAGAAAAGCAACATCACCATCCGCGACCACGTCATCGAGGCCGACATCAACTACAGGGCGATCGTCCAGGAAATCCGCGACAACGGCAGAGGTGAGACGCCGTTACAGCCGCCACAGCCGCCACAGCCGCCACAGCCTGGTTTCATTTGAACCTTATTCTTTTACCCTACCTCCCTCCTTCCTTCCTTCTTTCCTTCCTTCTTTCCTTCCCTCTTTCCTTCCTTCCTTCGGTGGTCAGTAGTGTTGGATAACGGCAGGGATAAGACGCTTTTACTGCGTTTACCTTCTGTCGTCCTGTCCTTGACTCTCCAACTTATTTTCTTTCCTCTTCCCTCCTTCCTCCCTTCACCCCTTCCTTCCTAACCTCCCTTTCTTCCTCTCATCCTTCCTTCCTCCCTTCCCTCCTTCCTTCGGTGGTCCGTAGTGTAAGGTAACAGCCGGGTTAACTGCTTTTGCTTTCTGCTTTAGATTCTCTGATTGTTGTGGCCTCCTCCCTTCTTCTCCTTTCCTTCCTTCCTTCCTTCCTTTCCCTCCCTGTTTTCTTTCACATTCTCTCTCTCTCCTCTCTTGCAGCTGTTTCTTGTTATTAAATGATGGTTAATGATTCTTTGTTTTTGTGCTTCAGTGCTTACTGACTGACCTCAGAGCTGCTGTTTTGGCAGTTTACAGAGCCGAAGCCTTGTGAAATCTGCTGGCTCGGCGTTCTTTGGTTGCCGTCATGGCTGCTGAATGCTTTGTTCGGTGAGGTCGGGGTCACCGGTCTGTGGTTTGGTGGACGTCCTCGACTGCGCCTCTGAAATGTGCGTCCTTGTTGTTGGACACACACAAAGTGTTTGTCGCACGCAGCTGTGAATCATCAGTATTTAGAGCCGAGAGGAAGAAACGACTCTAATTATCTCTCCTTTCTTTCCTCCTGCTCTCAAACAGCCTTTTATTCTGAGAGCGCCGTTTCAAAACGTGACTTCATGGAGCGTCGACCAATAACAAGCCGTTCTGACAGAGCGGACCTCTGATTGGACGAAGAGGCAACATGGAGGAAGCCATTAAGGCTCATTCGCTAGCAGAGACATGGTTTACACACACTGGGCATGTTAGCCACCGAGCTAACTAGCCTCTTCAGTAGCTTTTTATTGATGAAATGATGGACAGTCCTGAACTAAATGTCACAGAGAGAGAAAACAGAAGCCCACAGAGAGATGGATGTATTCTGAACCACCTACTACGTGTTCGTTACGCACAGAACGAGCTGCTACATGGATTTATTTACGCTAGTCCAAGTAAACAACAGCAGGGTAACAAATTACCCATTTTTGCTTAACTGAATCTTATTAAGCTAAGCTAACGTTTGATATCAACAACGCTAACCTATACATAGGGGCGGCTGTGGCTCAGGAGGTAGAGCGGGTTGGTCAGCGGTTCAATCCCCGGCTCCTCCAGGCTGCGTGTCGAAGTGTCCTGGGGCAAGATACTGAACCCTGAACAGCCCCTGGCGGCTGTTCCACCAGCGTGTGAATGTGTGTGATTGGTGAATGCAGATGTTAAAGTGCTTTCAGTGGTCGAAAAGACTAGAAAGGCGCTTCACAAACACGCAGCATTTTACCTTAGCGAGCTGTCCAAAACAGTTAGCCTACAATAGTAAGTTATATTTTTTGTTGTCAAGGACAGAGCAGGTTTATTCCTGCGTGTCCACCGCTGGGACAGAGTCCACGACGTGGACCGGTCTGATGCAGACTGAGACGTTTTTGGCACCAGTACAACATCTGGGTATTTATTGTATTCTGCAGATTTAGCTTTTGTTTGCAAACAGACACATTCAGGCCGCATCAGCGTTAGCATCAGGGTTAGCATCAGCGTTAGCATGTTTGTCATATTGTTAATTGTATAAACAGGCGTCTTGGAAAATGTTTGTAATGTTTTATGTGTCTGTGTGTCCTTTGAACGCCGTCCTGCTGCCTTTCTCCAAGTGTTCGCTGATCTCATCGGTTAGCCTGGTTAAATAAAGGTTAAATAAAAAAATGTGTTAGCTATTAGCTCAGCAGTTAACAGTAGCTCAGCAACATCACCTAGACAAATATTTCACAAAGAAGAATTTCACGTTGTCTCTAAACCCTTAAGTGTTCATCCTCCTGAGAGCAGGAAGCGGGATCAGATTTCAAAATAAAGCGTCAGACAGGCAGAAAACACCCACACACACTAACCGTCGCCCTCCATCTGTTAGTGGCTGCTCAACGCTGAGAGTAATGACCTCCATGTGTGTTCAGCCGACTCTTACAGAAACAACCATGTGAAACAGACCGGGGGCCACTTTATTAGGAACACCTCAGGGACTGGAGGCCCTTTCACTGTCTTCTGCTTCGTAACAGAGAGACAGGAAGTAAAGAGTGATGAGAGACGTGGGCAGAAATCCTAACCTACCTCACAGGATAAAGTCTGATCAGATGATATGAACTTTAGAAATGTTTAGCAGGCAGACGAGGTAACTTTATTCACTGTGAACATCAGATAAACTCACTCTGTTCTCTTCAATAGTCTCTGTATTTTTTCAGATTTTGTCAGTTTATATATTTTTATAAATTGAGTATCCTCCCACTGTAACACAAACCTGGAGTAACTTTGCTCTTTCTTTGCACATAATTGTATTATTTTTTATTATTCTTATATAACTTGCATTTGTTTATTCCATATTTATATATGTCTACATTTATTTATGTCAGCTGGATGTTTTTCCACGTGTAGCAGCACCCAAAGCCCAAAGCAAATTCCTCGTACGTGAATCAGGTTAATACTGCAGATCTACTGTTGTGTTGGCTTTTGCTCAGTCTGATGTTTAGCGGCAGATCACTTGAATATCTAAGAGATGTCTTCTGTCCCAGATATAAAACACTTTGTGGAGCACGAAGAGATATAATGTGACTGTGATATTTAAACAAACGGACATAGGACAAGTTTTGAGTGCACCAAAATATTAAGGCATCATGGTGACGTCACGTCTGCATGCTGCAGTAATACCTCTGAGGACGCACATCCTGTACAAGTACAACCGTGACCGTAGTATTAAAAACTGCTCTGGAGAAACTTTATACTTATTATTCTCTGAGCCGTTACGCCCATCAGTGTGTATGAAGATGTTTTTTACACAGATGTTATTTCACTAAAAGAAAAGAAACGCTAAAGGTGCGTTTGTTTTGCCCACCATGAACGGCAGTCTGACCTGCAGCACTGGAACACAGAGAGTCAGTCAGTAACGAGCCTCTCAGCAGGCTGTTAAAGATCCACAAGCTGAGCAGTACAAGTATTTGAATGAAGTACAAATACCTCTAAATTGTACTTTCAGTACATTTGGAAATGTACTTTGGGCAAAGGTAGAAAAGATGAGGAGACCTGGCCTGTCAGAACTCACCTTCATCGATCTGCAGCTGATGATGAGCCATCAGACCGATCAGCTCGTCAGGGTCTGTGATTATCACTATGGTGACTGACCAGCCGAGTGATGAGGTCATCAGTGAGGGACGGTTAACCTCAGAGGATGAAACTGGACACTGCAGATGTGACTGGAACTCTGATCACAGTCTGATGTGTTCACAACCAGCAGGAACCTGAAGCACCTTAAACCTGCGTCCTCTCCAGCAGCCAGCAGGGGGCGACTCCCCGGCTGCAGGAATAAAATGTTTCTCCTTCTCAGCTGAATAATTACCCCAGTAAACACTTTCCTGATGAGTTTATGGTCTCAGTCGCTAGTTTCAAGTCTTCTTCAACACAGCATGATGTTCATTTAGTAAATGAACACCTTCTCACTCCAGGCTCGCCACATATGGACGCATGGTCAAGACCCGTTGGCGTCAGTTTGTAATGCACTGTGGGGCCCCTTCCATCGTAATTCAGGGACTGAAGCTTTTAACAGAAAGGTCAGAGTAAGGAGGAGGTTCTAGTGGACGGGTGAACCAGAAACTGGACCATCTAGTTCTCATTGCTTTCCTCTTCTTCTTCAGTGGTGTACCTGTGCTGTTCCTGGGAGATCTTCAGGACTCTGATGGTCCAGTTCTGGAGGGAGGGGGTGGAGATGGAGGAATACGTCTTCTTCTTCATTGATCTTTTTGCTGAAGGTTTGGAGGGCCGGGGCCCCATCAGGCCGTGGTACAGAGGAGACCAGGACGACTTTGCAGCGCGCTACGCCTTCAGGGTGAGACGTTAATCTATGTTAATATTAATGATGACATCCTGTCACACGTGTTCAAGACGGTAACACCAGGATCTCACAAAGTGAGTCCACCCCTCACATGTTTGTAAATATCTGATTATATCTTTTCATGTGACACACTGAAGAAATGACACTTTGCTCCAATGTAAAGTAGTGAGCGTGCAGCTCGTGAAACAGTGTAAAGTAGTGAGCGTGCAGCTCGGTAAAACAGTGTAAAGTAGTGAGCGTGCAGCTCGTGTAACAGTGTAAAGTAGTGAGCGTACAGCTTGTGTAACAGTATAAAGTAGTGAGCGTTCAGCTCATGTAACAGTGTAAAGTAGTGAGCGTTCAGCTCGTGTAACAGTGTAAAGTAGTGAGCGTGCAGCTCGTGTAACAGTGTAAAGTAGTGAGCGTGCAGCTCGTAAAACAGTGTAAAGTAGTGAGCGTTCAGCTCATGTAACAGTGTAAAGTAGTGAGCGTGCAGCTCGTGTAACAGTGTAAAGTAGTGAGCGTGCAGCTCGTAAAACAGTGTAAAGTAGTGAGCGTACAGCTTGTGTAACAGTGTAAAGTAGTGAGCGTACAGCTTGTGTAACAGTGTAAAGTAGTGAGCGTACAGCTTGTGTAACAGTATAAAGTAGTGAGCGTTCAGCTCATGTAACAGTGTAAAGTAGTGAGCGTGCAGCTCGTGTAACAGTGTAAAGTAGTGAGCGTGC
Source organism: Lepomis macrochirus (assembly GCA_024633595.2). Taxonomy (NCBI): domain Eukaryota; kingdom Metazoa; phylum Chordata; class Actinopteri; order Centrarchiformes; family Centrarchidae; genus Lepomis; species Lepomis macrochirus. Next base: position 2,804,213 of record JALXJV020000013.1, read on the forward strand.
AGCTCGTAAAACAGTGTAAAGTAGTGAGCGTACAGCTTGTGTAACAGTGTAAAGTAGTGAGCCGTACAGCTTGTGTAACAGTGTAAAGTAGTGAGCCGCTCAGCTCGTGTAACAGTGTAAAGTAGTGAGCGTGCAGCTCGTGATAACAGTGTAAAGTAGTGAGCGTGCAGCTCGTGATAACAGTGTAAAGTAGTGAGCGTGCAGCTCGTATAACAGTGTAAAGTAGTGAGCGTGCAGCTCGTATAACAGTGTAAAGTAGTGAGCGTGCAGCTTCGTGGTAACAGTGTAAAGTAGTGAGCGTGCAGCTCGTGTAACAGTGTAAAGTAGTGAGCGTGCAGCTCGTGTAACAGTGTAAAGTAGTGAGCGCGCAGCTCGTGTAACAGTGTAAAGTAGTGAGCGTGCAGCTCGTGTAACAGTGTAAAGTAGTGAGCGTGCAGCTCGTGTAACAGTGTAAAGTAGTGAGCGTGCAGCTCGTATAACAGTGTAAAGTAGTGAGCGTGCAGCTGGTGTAACAGTGTAAAGTAGTGAGCGTGCAGCTGGTATAACAGTGTAAAGTAGTGAGCATTCAGCTCGTGTAACAGTGTAAAGTAGTGAGCGTGCAGCTCGTATAACAGTGTAAAGTAGTGAGCGTGCAGCTGGTATAACAGTGTAAAGTAGTGAGCGTTCAGCTCGTGTAACAGTGTAAAGTAGTGAGCGTGCAGCTGGTATAACAGTGTAAAGTAGTGAGCGTTCAGCTCGTGTAACAGTGTAAAGTAGTGAGCGTGCAGCTCGTATAACAGTGTAAAGTAGTGAGCGTGCAGCTGGTATAACAGTGTAAAGTAGTGAGCGTTCAGCTCGTGTAACAGTGTAAAGTAGTGAGCGTGCAGCTCGTGTAACAGTGTAAAGTAGTGAGCGTGCAGCTCGTATAACAGTGTAAAGTAGTGAGCGTTCAGCTCGTGTAACAGTGTAAAGTAGTGTTGAAACATGAAATGAATCAGATGTTTACAGAAATGTGAGGATTGGACTCACTTTTGTGAGACTGTATTTGTTCACTTACTCCCTAAATACTGGACGTCAGTCACAGGATAAAGAGGAAGGCTGTGGATCCGGCAGAAAGCTCAGGAATAGTTGTGTAAGTGAACCTTGAGTTTCGAAAATAATATTCTGCTGTAACCTGTCTGTCTGTCAGAGTGTGAAGGTGCTGACCTACCTGGAGCCTCAGAATCCAGAATATCTTCAGTTTGTTGAAACTCTGAAGAAGGAAGCGAAGACAACGTTCAACCTGACCATCAGAGACTCTCTGGTACTGAACGCTTCCTGTCAGCGTGAAATATGAGACGTGTTGTTGGTTTGAGTTTCAACATGAGATCTGATTGATTGATTGATTGATTGATTGATTGATTGATTGATTGATTGATTGATTGATTGATTGATGAACTGTTAACTGTCTCTCTCTCTGGCAGTATAACCTGATAGCTGGAGGTTTCTACGATGGCGTGATGATGTACTCTCAGGCTCTGAACGAGACGCTGAGCGAGCAGAGAGGAGAGCCAGGACCAGGACCCGGAGGAGTCCAGAGGCCCAGAGGAGACTTGGTGACCCGGAGGATGTGGAACAGAACCTTCCCAGGTGAGGACATTCTGAGTTTCCCCGTCCTCCTCTTTTCTCACGCGTCTGTTGTGGGAAGTATTTCGGACTCACGTGGGAGCTCAGAGTCTTCGGCCAATCACAGCGCAGAGCTGCATGAGAACAGTCCAGATTAAAAATAATTTCAATCATAAAGAAACCACAAAGAGCAGAAGAGCTGAGACCGCTGAGAGAGGGACGGACACTGCTAATGAGACACAGAGGAGCTGAAATCAGACGGCATCACTTCATGTCCAGCTCCTGCGCTCCTTTCCTTCCAACAGCTCACTGGTTGCGTTCAGGATCCGATCTCCTGACTCGAGTCTCGAGGTTTGGTACGTGTCGGATTGTGAGACCGGTCGGCCAATCAGAGGGCTCGCTGTGGTTTTCATGTCTCCATGTTCCCAGGTGGACCACATTTAGACTGCAGCGCTACACTAACAAGCTAACTCCCTGCTGACGCACAGGGAGGAAACCATGGTTCCCATGGTGACCTCACAGAGCACGGAGGCTCCTGATTGGACGGTGGTTGATCGTTGGAGCTGAGAGCGGAGAGAAGCTGGTTTCTCACTGTCCTCCTGGACCGGAACCAGCAGGAAACAGAACCAACGTTCAGAAGATGGAAGTCAGAGGTTTCAGTCGGAGTAACAGACGATGATGTTTAAAGACCTCCCCTCGTCCTTCTGTCTGACTGATGTTCTAACGTCTCTTCAGGTGAAATGTTCTGTTTGTGTGTAAAGGAGCCGCAGTTACAAGCTCCACCCACCAGAGTGTAGGACAGTAACCTGAGAGGGGGGCGTCTGCAGTGAACTGAACCAGACGCTAAGCCGATCCTTCAGAGCTGTGGTTCAGGTGAACGCCCCCTCGTGTCTCTGCAGGACAGAAAGAGACAGAAAACAACAAACAGAGAGAGAACAAGCAGTAAAACTCAGGGGAGGTGCTGACAGTTTAAACATCCTGCTGGAGTTTCTGATTCAGTTCAGCTGTGAAAGCCTCTGAAAGGACGGAGACATTAAAGATTCACGTCAAACAGTTTGATTGATCAGGTTCAGTCCTTCCTTTATTTATCGTACTCTTCTTCATGTGAGAGGAAAAACAGCTGCAGCTCTAAAAAGCTGTTTAAAAAAAACTCTTTTTAGTTCCAGTGCTGCCTCCAAGTCCTATCACACTCAAGGTGTCAATAACACCGGGGGCACTGGGGACATGTCCCCGCCACTTTTTAAAGCATAATTTGTTAAAAAACGTTCTGAAATATAGCTGCAGTTAAATAACAAATGAAAATAGAAAGATTTATTTGCACATTAAGATGACATTAAAAGATCTTTTCGTCTCGTTCTCGTGAGCCTGATTTCGCAGGTTGGTGACGTCTCGTGACCTCATCGGAGCCCCACCACTTTCAACACAAAGCGCCTGATCTCGCTCTGTAACAGGCGGCTCGTGTCCATCTGCGGGACGGCCGGTCCGTGGACACATGAGGACTCCCGCCGGCAGCTTGTTCTCTCTGACTGTGAAGCTCAGCCTCTGCATTGTTCTCAGAACAGGAAGAGGAAGCCATCGCTCATCTCTTTCAGGAAAAAGGTCCCTGAAGACGAGGACGTTTGAAGTGTTTACAAACACTCTGTAGTTTTTAACGCCGCAGCAGGTCCGGCTGTCCGGCCTCAGCAGGCTCTGGACCTTTGGACCTTTGGTTTATTCACCCAGACTCTGGTCTTTGGGGTTTCTTTAGCCCCGCTGAGCTTCTCAGGCTGGTTGTTGGAACATTTCACAGTTTAAAACCCAAGAAAGAAAAAAATAAGGAGGCAAATAAAGGAGACGGATGGCGATTCGTCATGGCAGCAGCTGAAAGTGAAGTCTGTCCCCCATAAAGCTGTCTCCATCCGTCAGCCGCAGATGTTGTTTCAAACATGAAATCTTTAACAAAATAACGTCTCTGTTGTTTTAGTTTGGGAAACATCTGAAAGACAAACAGACGAGACGCTTCATCATGTGGACGGAAAAGTACAGGGACCCGGGCTGAAGCTGTAAAACCGTTAGAGACGGACCACTGCGCGTCCACAAACACCGAGGACAAATACCAGAACCAGACAACACGAGAAGGCCAAAGACAGGAGCGTCAAACCAAGATCAGATGTCCCCAGACAGGTCGAAGCAGGATGAGACAGGACAGACAAGAAAGGACAGGACACAAGAGAGCGTAACGTAAAAACAGGTCCGGCAGCAGCAGAAAGGGTAGGACAAGACAAGAGGACAGCAGAGACCAGACTAAACTGGTCTGGGCGAGAGAGAGCGGGGACAGACATGATAAGAAAAGCTCAGGAGACAACAGGTCAAATGAGACAAACACCCGCACGAGAAGACATAAAGAGGACAAACATGATGAATGTGTGAACAGGCTGAAGGTCTCTGTCAGTCAGCAGGACGTCCTCTGTTCTCTAATCAGGACATTTCATCCAGACCCCCCCCCATGTCTGTCAAGACAGACGTCCTTCGTCCTGCTCGTCCTGCTCTTCTTCTGTGGTTCTGTTTTTAAACAGCGACTAAAGGATGTGAAACATGTTTAAGTTCGGCCTTTGTGGAGCTTTTCTGCAGCAGAGCGACGTCAGAGTCCAGACTCAGGTTTGAAAAGATCTGGACCACATATGGAAGGGGCCCAGTCCTGAACTGGAAAAGACCAGGTTCCGTGTGACGTGGCCCGTTCACACCGGCTTTGGGTCACTCCGGATCGATCCGAGCCTCTTAGTTTGTGTTCCCTTGTGAGAGAGCCGGCGACCTGTGAGGGAAAATCACTGAGTTTAACCAAGCGTGTGTGTGGGGGGGGGGGGGCAGGTGTGTCTAACAAACAGCCACAGGAAGCGACACTGACAGCAGGACTCAGCTGGAAACGACCGACTAATGTGATCAGACACACAGCTGCCAGTGTGTTTATGACCTCAATCTGCCGCGGCGTCTCGGCGGTGACGGCAGATTTCTGTCCCTCCTGTTCGCTGCAGCGAAGCTTCACGTCATCATGAAATTAAAATCAGGCGTCTTTAGGTTGGATGGTTGCTGGTGTTTGTGTACGGTGGCGACCGGAGGCCGGGTCGCTCCTCTGAAACAGAGTTTTCATCACAATGACGCTAAAATAAAAGAACTAAATATTAAATTGTACATTTAGAAACTAAGAAACACAAATCAGAAACTCAGATCAGCTGATTTTGGGGAAGGGGGGGGGTGTTATGGATCAGTAATCTGACCTCAGTGTTTCATTAGTCTGATGCCCCCCCCCCACGCACACACACGCACACACACCTGTCTGACATGACGTTGGGGGGACAAGCTGACATCACCCCTCACCTGCCCAGTTAGTCCGGTCTGGACCCGGTGAGTCCAGACTGGACCGGGGTGGTCAGGCTCTAGCTGTCGAGCTGAGTCTGTTGTTTTTGTTATTCGAAGAGAGAGAATGAAATATTAAGTTACCAAAATAAATGTAGTGAGAGGAGAAGATGGAGGGAAACAAAAAGAAGGAGAGAACATGAGAGGACGGCTGTTTGTGTTGATGGAGCTGATAAACAGGCTGCTGGGTGTCTGCTTTATATTAGATTGTACTGCTCTCATCCTGCAGCACACACACACACAGCACACATGCACACACACATGCACACACACACACAGCACACACACACACAGCACACACACATGCACACACAGCACACACACATGCACACACAGCACACACACATGCACATGCACACACACACACACACACACACACACAGCCAGTAAAACCCGGTCAGTGGTCATTAATCACTGAGCATGTGCGTCAGAGGGGATGGAGGGATGGATGGCTGTAAATAAGTGAGTGATGGAGGGAAAGACAGGTAGAGAACAAACATGGGGGGGTTAAAAAGAGGAAGGAGGTCATGCTGCCAGTTTAAATGATGGAGAGAGGAAGAGATGAGACCTGTCAGTGAATCTGCTGATTCATGTTTTGACTCATCGATTCATCAATAAATCTATAAAACGTCAGGAAACAGAAATAATAACTTTTATTTTCATGTCATGTTTAAGGTTAAATTCTTCTTTGCTGTTTTCTTTTACCTGTGAATGATATTTTATTTAAATTGGAAAAGCCGTCATCAGGTCGCCATGGTTGAGACCTGTCAATCATCTTGTAGACCCGCCCTAAAGCCCCCCCTGCTTCCTGGTCTCTGTTCCTCTAAATGGGACCATAATTTACTAAATGAACATCATGCTGTGTTGAAGAAGACTTGAAACTAGCGACTGAGACCATAAACTCATCAGGAAAGTGTTTACTGGGGGAATAAATCAGCTGAGAAGGAGAAACATTTTCTTTCTGCAGCCGGTGGAGTCGCCCCCTGCTGGCTGCTGGAGAGGACGCAGGTTTAAGTCGCCCCCTGCTGGCTGCTGGAGAGGACGCAGGTTTAAGTCGCCCCCTGCTGGCTGCTGGAGAGGACGCAGGTTTAAGTCGCCCCCTGCTGGCTGTTAGAGAGGACGCAGGTTTAAGTCACCCCCTGCTGGCTGCTGGAGAGGACGCAGGTTTAAGTCGCCCCCTGCTGGTTGCAAGTTTGAGGCGCTTCACTTTCAGACCTGGAGGTTCCTGCTTGGTGTTTATGACCCTGCTGTCTGTTGCTCTGTTTGACTGTAGGAGTGATGGGTTTGGTGGAGATGGACGAGTTTGGGGACAGACAGATGGACTTTGCTGTGTGGGACATGGCGGACGTCGAGTCTGGAGAGTTTCAGGTAAAACACCTCATCCCACATACAGACTTTCCCTGGGCGGGCCGCTCAGGTCTATATGGCGACCCATTTTAGCATTTTGCAGAGAAACACAGAGTTGTTATCTAGCTGCTGTTCTCTATCTAAGACGCAGACAGGGTGGATATGTTACAAGCACGGGCCAGGTAAAGTGACAGTGAATGCACCTTTGCAGATGTCCTTCGTTAGCTACGCTGGTTTTGATGGACTACGTCATAACAGTAATAACATAATAACAAAAATCCAGAAGACGAGTTCTGTGTGTTTTCTGCGAGAAAGTCAGCAGAGACACGTACAGGAAGGGGCGGGGCCAGCAGGTGTGTTTGCTGCACAGGCGCAGGTGTGTATGTAGCCTAGGCTGGTGAGTCAACACCAAAGTGAGCTAGAGAATGAGGCAGAATTAAAATGATGAACTAAACAACAGAGCTGGGTATTTACTCTTACAATGCCATTGTTGGACGTGGTGGGGACACTCGCTGCCAGCTGAGCCGCCGGTGTTAAAATAAAATACGTCCACATGTGGGCTGTTTTTATTGACAACCAGCAGCTCTAATGACGATCAACACCACGAAAGCTTTTAGCAGCAGGAAGTGACTCTGGGAGCGAAGCACAAAGGTGAGAGGACGAACAGGAAGTCAAGGTGAACTCTGAACCACTGAGGTCCGACAGGTGTTACTGTGTGTGTACAGGTGGTGTGTGTGTATAACAGCAGTATGAAACAGCTGGTTATGCAGAGTGGGCGGAGCTTCCTGTGGCCAGGTGGCTCTCCACCTCCGGACGTCCCAGAGTGTGGCTTCAAGAACGACAAACCAGCCTGCCTCGCACGTACGAACGCACACACACACACACGCCTGCCCTTTGTTATTGTGAGGAACCTCACTAATAAAACATCTCGTCCCAAACCTAAACCTGATTCTAACTTTAGCCCTTAAATGTCTGTCCTCCCTCCTGCCCCTCCTCCTCCTGCCCCTCCTCCTTCTGCCCCTCCTCCTTCTGCCCCTCCTCCTGCCCTCCTTCACTTCCTCCCTCCTTCCTCTCCAGGCACAGTTACGATGCATCAGATGGTTGCCATAGTGATGTGCTTCGTCTTGGTCATCATTGTTACCGTGACAGTCTTCATCTACAGGTGAGACACATATTTCTACTTCTGTACTCGTGAGGAGCCTCATTTTAATATTAATGTCCTCACTTTACAATAAAGTCCTCACTTTGTCTAAAACTCAAATGGGTCCTCACAAAGATAGATGTACACACACACACACACACTTGGTGGTGGGTTGCGCTCTCACAGCACCTCTCTCTCTCTCTCTCTCTCTCTCTCTATTTTTATTTCTCTTTCATCATTTCATGTATTCCCTCTTTTCTTCTGCCTCTCTGCTTCCCTGGTTTTCTCTTTTTCACCATCTGTGTCTCCGCCTCTTGTCTCTCTCGCTGTCTGTTTCTCTAATAACAGAGAGGTCACATGGAGGTCAGGGATGAAGGATGGATGGGTGGATTTGTAAACGGAGGAATCAGTGTTCCAGCATTTTTGTTTTTGTTTTTTTGGGGAGGGGGGCTGCCGAGTGGGTTTGTGACTGGAAAGTCACTTTTTTTAAAGAAAGTTTTTATTTATTCAAACATATGAAACATATAGTCAACACTGACCCCAACATTAGCAGTCAGTATATCTAGCTTACAACCCCGTATACAGGCCTCCTGCTGCAACATTTCCGTATCTGAGACAACCAAAATATACATTCAGCACCATGTCCACAAATCTTTCCGTATGCCCTACCTACAGAAAGACACGTCCCCACGCCCTCCTAAAATGTTCCTCTTCGTTATTGATTCTAGCCAACATGCGTTCTTATGATGCAACTACATCATTTCCATCCATTTTACTCACATGTTCCAGTATTTCCTCCCAAAACAGGTGGGCCAGTTTACATCCCCAAATTACAAGCAACAATGTCCCTATTTCACTCTGGTACTTTCAGCATAAATTCTATGTAGTTTTGAAGGTGTGAAATAAAATCTATGAATTATCTTATACTGAATAAATTTCTCTCTCATGTGTTTCCCCGTATTAGATAATATATTTAACCGATCCTCCTCACTCAGATCACACCCTGGGTCTTTCTGCCAGATGATCCTCAGATTTTTACATGTATCTTCTCGTATCCCATTAAATGTCTTGTTGAATACGGCTGCTCCGTGTGTTATGTTAGGTAGATCCAAAATTCCCATCAATGTATTCTTGTTGTGATTAAATAAACCTTTTGTGATACAGTCTCTTATTTGTAAATATTTCCCAAAATACCTTTATATTCCAGATGATATTTTTGTATAATATCAGCAAAAGACATGAACACTCCATCCTCACACAGGTCACTTATTTTACAGATCCCTCTTAAAAGACATAGTGGCTGGGTTATACCATAGAGAGCAAAATAATATATGTCATGAATTTCTCTCCTGACTGCTTTAGAATACAACAACACTGGGTTTGAAAAATAATTATGTTATTACAGGTTGTTACACCATGTGAGAGGACCTCCAGAGGTTCAAATGGGCCAGTTTAGTTCCCTTTCAGTTTTGATTCATTCATTCTAGACATTTCAAATGTTAGGTTATATAATCTTACATTCGGTAGACCCATACCTTCCTTTTCTCTAGTTGACCACATCTTCACATTAATCCTTGGTCTCTTTTTATCCCATAACAAGTCTTTGATAATTCTATCATATTGTTTAAACAGCTGTGGTGCCATATTGACTGGCAACATCATGGAGGTATAATTAAATTGTGGTGCCACCACCATTTTAATTACATATTTTTCCCCACAGTGGGAGCTTTAATTTACCCTAATTATCCAGGTTCATTTTTATTTTCTGTGGGAGTGGTTCCTTATTTGAGAGCATTATTTTATCCAGATTTGTATTTAGTTGAATGCCTGGATACTTCATACCTGAAGGTAGAAACTTGAAACCATATGACGTGATACCTCCAGAGGAAGAAGTATATGATATCAACATACATTCTGATTTATGTCAATATATTTTGTAACCTGATAATCTAGAATATAACTCAATACATTCAAGTAACACTGGCAGAAAGTTTGCCAACACTGCTAAGATATCATCAGCATACATAACTATCTTGTGCTCTCTACCCCCTGCCTGCACACCTTTAACCCTCACATCAGCTCTGAGTGTTGGAGCTAATAGTTCAAGTCTTGTCCCCCTGGAAAGACAGAAAAAGGAAAGTCACAGGTTTGATCCCTGGACGGCAGAATAAATGTGTAGGAAAAGTGAACAACTTGTGCTTAACCCTCCTTCATCATTACCACTTCAGTACCGTGGAGGGAGGCGCTGAACAACCACCTTCCACCACCTGGTGAATAACAAAAATTTGTCCATAAAGGTTGTGTCAAAATTTTATTCAAAGAAGTTTTCTATTTGCAGATAATAGCCTTATATTGATAAAAAAACAGGTCCCAGAAAGGAGTTTTGTGTAACTCCACATACTTTTAGTTTTCTTCATAAGTCTGATGTATTTTATGTTAAAGTTTGGGTGAACTGACCCTTTAAATTCAACAAGCTGGAAATGAAGTAAGACTGTAGTTTTACTGGAAGGCATCAGTTTCTGGATCTTGTTGCTTCCTGCGATAGTTCTCTCAGTTTTATCTCTTCCCTTGTACTTCATATCTTTTTGAATCTTCTCTTTAATAAAACATCATTAAACAGCTGCTACGAAAATGCAAGACTTCACTGCTGCCTCTGTTTTTTCTGATGTCCATTGTGTAACTTCCTCTGTAAGATGAGATAATAAAACGTTGACACTTTGAAACTCAGCACAATCGCAAACTCATCTGCATGTGCACATGAGAATAAAGTACTTGTCCAGCTCCGAACTGGAGTTGACAGTCAGATGAAGTCAACCCAAATGACCGAGCTTACAAGAGGTTACTGAAGCCAGAAATAAGTGTACATCACAACCAGAAGCGTTAAACATCCGCACCATTCAGATAAAATTGATACCAGCCAAGATGCCAGTGAGCTCTTCCAATACTTTCTGTGCTAAATAAACAGTTCACATATACATCGAATTTACTCCTAAACTCTCCAGCTTCAAGACACGGAGAAGAGCGGCCCATGAGTCTTAATCCAAACAAAAGCGCATCCCTTAAGTTGGGCATACACTGCACGCTTTGAGCTTAGACTTTAGAGATGGGCTGACTCACAGCTCGGTCTGCTGTTGTTTGCCTTGCAGACAACAGGGGCTTTGATTCTTCCCTTTATGTACTAAACCTTCTAAAAGAATGAGAACTCAACTACCATGAAGTAGTGGAAGTGCCTCCCTTACTGCACCTCTTGAATGAGTGCATAGATGCAGGGGTCGGGTCAACACAGAGGGCTCAGGCTTCGTTGGCCTGTCACATACGTACAAGAGCACATTACTTTGTAACATGAATGCAGTATTTACTGTTGACCTGTTGATCAGACTGTAACAAAGAATTATAAAACAGCTGCTGCTGTGATGCTTCTCCAGTTGTAAAATGCTGTTTGTGAGTATTATTCTCTTAAAACGGCTCCGGTCTCTCAAGGTGTCCCCCAAAGTTACTTGCTTGGTCCCCTCCTCTTAATCAGAGTAACATCCTCTACATGCCACCATGGCCTGTAGAGGATGTTATGCTGACGACACCCAGCTCTACATCTCCACCAAATCCATTACTGCTGCCACTCCACCCTCACCGAAATAAACTCCTGGATAACTTCCTCAAAGTCAACAAGTACGAATCTGAAATCCTCATTGTCAGCCTATAATACTTCATCAACTCTGCCACAACATTTCCCTCTGCATCGATGGCTGTTCCTGCTTCCACACACATCTGTAACCTTGGTGTCATCTTCAATCAAAACCGTGTCCTTCGAATATCACGTTAACAACATTACAAAACAACATTTTTTCATCATAAAACATCACCTCTAGCTCTCCTTCTCCTTCATCCACACCTTCATCCCCTCATGACTCCATTCCTGCAACAGCATTTTGTATGGCACATCCATCAACCATCCTACCAGCAGCATCAGATCCGCCAATGCCAACAACATCTATGTACAAAGTGGCTCCACCAGTGCAGCCCCTGGCTTTGTGTTAACGCAGGACTGATTTGAATGCTCGCTAAGTTGCCACTGCAGTAATGGCGGCTTGTTTGCTTCCACTTACAACCTTTATTAGTTATCGCTGCATATTCCAGGACTCTGAATCCGGACAGTCCTGGATGCTACAAACATACAGTAGATCTCTCTGTCTCTCTCTCTCTCTGTCTGTCTCTGTTTCTGTCTCAGTGTCCTACTCACCCGTCTCTTTCTTGTTTATCCTTTCCCTCTGTTTTCTCCCTTCTCCACTATCCAACACATACATGGACTCTACAAACACAAACACATCCACTGTCCACACACACACACACCTGTCTGTCGAACAGGAAGTTGAAGTTAGAGAGCGAGCTGGCGGCCCAGCTGTGGAGAGTCTCCTGGGACGACGTTCAGATGAGCAACCTGGATAAAGTTCTGAGGCGAACCTGCAGCCGACTCACCATGTCTCTGGTAAAACTCACATTAACACACATGGAGAAGTCATTTAAATGGTTTCCACTCACTACTGACTGGACTAATTAGTTCATATTGATTCTCCACAGAAAGGATCCAACTGTGGCTCCCTGATGACCATGGAGGGGAACTTCCAAATCTACACCAAAACTGGATACTACAAGGTCTGACACCACCGTACACCTCACCTAAACCCTAACACACTCCTGACAGCTAGCAGTCTGATCAGATCGCTAAAACGTCTGCAATGGGAAAAACATGGTTTAATGAAAAGTGTGGTAATCGGGCTGATTTTGTCTCCTGCAGGGAAACCTGGCAGCCATCAAGTACATCAACAAGAAGCGTATCGAGCTGACCAGAAAGGTTCTGTTTGAACTAAAACATGTAAGAACTCTACAGACCTACCTACTTAGGATAAGGATCTAATTTAGGGATCTGTGTCTTCTTTGTAGGATGTTGAATGTCTTGGTGGAATTTGAACCTACTTACTAACCTACTGACAGACCTACTTACCTAACTACCTATTTACCTGACATACCTACCAACTGACAAACCTACCTTCCTAGGTTGACCAATGACTTTCTAATTTAGGCATCAGTGCCTTGACTGTAGGATGTTGAAGGTCTTGGTGGGATTTGAACCAGCATCGTCTGTGCTCTTGCAGATGCGAGACGTTCAGAATGAGCACCTGACCCGCTTCATCGGCGCCTGCATCGACCCGCCAAACATGTGCATCATCACAGAGTATTGTCCCAGAGGCAGCCTGCAGGTACAATACACCCAACTCTTTACCCCTCTATGAACCCAGTATACCTCTCAATCAACCTGTCTGTCAACCCTTTATACCCCTTTCTGTCAACCAATATACCCCTCATCAACCTTTTATGTACCTCTATCAGCTATTTATATGTCTTTACGCCCCTCTATCAGCCCTTCATATGTCTTTACGTCCCTCTATCAGCCCTTTATATATCTTTACGCCCCTCTATCAGCCCTTTATGTCCCTCTATCTGCCCTTTAAGTCTTTATGCCCCTCTATCAGCCCTTTATGTCTTTACGCCCCTCTATCAGCCCTTTATGTCCCTCTATCAGCCCTTTATATGTCTTTATGCCCCTCTATCAGCCCTTTATATGTCTTTACGCCCCTCTATCAGCCCTTTATGTCCCTCTATCAGCCCTTTATATGTCTTTATGCCCCTCTATCAGCCCTTTATATGTCTTTACGCCCCTCTGTCAGCCCTTTATGCCCCTCTATCAGCCCTTTATATGTCTTTACGCCCCTCTATCAGCCCTTTATATATCTTTATACCCCTCTATCAGCCCTTTACGCCCCTCTATCAGCCCTTTATATGTCTTTACGCCCCTCTATCAGCCCTTTATGTCCCTCTATCAGCCCTTTATATGTCTTTACGCCCCTCTATCAGCCCTTTACGCCCCTCTATCAGCCCTTTATGTCCCTCTATCAGCCCTTTATATGTCTTTACGCCCCTCTATCAGCCCTTTATATGTCTTTACGCCCCTTTATCAGCTCTTTAAACCCCTCTATACCCCAAACTCTCTGGACCTTCCAGCACCCCGTTGTACCCCTATATCAGCTCCCTGTATCCTTTCACAGTCGTACATCAGATGTTCTCCCACCTCTCTCTTATAGTTACGTATCAGCACTGCAACCTCCTGGCATGGTAACCTAGCAACAGGTTGATGTGGGCTGGTTGCTGTTGACCACAGGATCTCAAAATATCAGTTTAACAAAGAGCAGAGTTATTTTGTGCACTGAGAGGAGGAAGACTTAACCACAGCTGCCCAGTGTGGATGCACAACTGTCAGGAGACGTTCAGCTAAAGCCCCCGCAGACAGGATGAACATTACAGGAGGAGGAGGGGCGGTAATTTAACTCTACATCCTGGACGTCATTTTAACCCTGGTGAAACGACAGGATCTGGTCTGCAACAGACACTAAGACTAAGACAAAAGAAAGGAATTAACACCTCCACGTCTTGATCCTGCAGGAGGTCAATCTGAGTCAGATATCTCACTCCCACTTCTCTGAACTCAGTCAGATCTGAAGTCAAACACGTTCAATCATTCAGCGTGACTTCCACTTCCTGAGGACATCATGATGTCTGATGTCTGTCCAGAACAAACATCCAGAAATTAGCTGAGAACCCAGAGAGAGACTCTGCAGAACTTCCTGGGAATCTTTCTTCAGCAGCACAGTGACAGCTGTCTGTACATCCACGCTACCTTTCATACAGTGAGCGTTGTTGTTTTGGGGCACATGGACTCTTGAGGCAGGTGGGCACTACAGCCTTCAGAACCATCTTGGCAGACTGTGCAGTCCAGCAGACTATCGAGGGTTTGTTTAGGAAAAAACCCTCTGGACACTTTAAATAGACCGATGATGTACCTGGTCCAGGTAGATTGACAGCCACCCAAGTAAATTTGGCGACCCATTTTAAAATTGTTTTTGATTACAGCGCATATTCGCTCTGCACATCCTCTCACTCGCTCTTTCTGTCTCTCTCTCTCTCCCACAAACACGGACAACAGACTCGTCTGTGAATTGAATGGTCGGTATCATAAACACCGCCGCACAAATCTGTCCGACACAATGCTGTCAATGTCGGAGACGCATCTTCAACAGTTATTAGCAAGCATGTGAGCCTAGATAATGAGGAGAGCTATGTTAACTTTGGAAAACATCTGTTGAAGTTGCCACGCTGGATAACTGGTAGTCAGTAGGTGCGTTCGAGATAACTGTGGCTGAATTTCGCCGACTTCATAGTCTACACGAGCTGCAGGCGACTGCGGGGATAAAACAGCGCCGTCAAGTCAGACACAATCTACCTCCGGTGGACTGAGCTTACAACAATGATCAGGCTTTGCTCCCACAAGGTCTGGTGACACACAGGTGTTGTGCCATTTTTATGCATTTTCATGCAATTCTCAGCAGGCATGCAAAATTCAGCATAACACCTGTGAAAGCCGACTTCAGCCCTGTAGTCTGATGTCCAACACAGCTGCTGTCTCGGTCCATATGCAGGCGTTAGCGTGACAGTGAAGTGATCAGAGCGGCCCGAGTGGAGTAGCAGGGCTACTTTATACACATCTTTAATGTTTGCGTTTGTGCTATTCCTGTTGTTACACCATCCACATGGTGGTAGAACTTAGAACAATGCAGAGTGCGTCAGGGTGGCAGACTGCAGCTGACTGATGGTACTACAGACATATTCTCTGTCTGCAACTGTGGAGGAGCAGAGTTTGAAAGTGTTGTACTTAAATACAGTACTTTATAAATATACTTACTTTCTGAGTCCACCAAACCTCTCTGCAGTCTGAATCAGTGGAAGAAGTTTCCTCTTTCTGAAAACAGCAGTTCAGGTGTTGTGGATTTCTTTCTGTCATCAGTTATTTCTCACCTGAACCCGTCTGCACACCTGTCAGCCGATCTATTCAGCAGGTCGTTATCTCACCTTCAGTGTTTCGGTCTCTGCCGCTCAGCATTATCCATATTCATGAGATTTTCCCTGTCGTGTTATGTGCTTCGCCGCGCTGTGTGTGATCACGCTGTCTCAAGGCCTCTGCTCACCTGACGTCCTCGTTGCTCAGGTCCGTCCTCGCCGATTTCACAGCAGATTCAAACATTAACAGAACCACTGAAGGAGAACAAGCTCACAGCGTTTACACTTTGTTTCTTCATTTGTTCTGGAACATTTAAAAATATGTCCTTTAAATAATTGATTAAATGATCGAATAGTAACAGTTGGTTACCTGATGGTTCCTGAGTTTTACCACAGCAGATGGACATTTTCACCAAATCTGTGCTTTTAAGTTGTAAAAGTAAATTTACTGACATTTACACACATTTGACATCAAGTGTTGATCAAAGCACTTTACTTTTACAAGACAATTCAAAAGAATATAAATAGGCTAAATAACTCAAAGCAAAGCACTAATCCCTTTTTCCCGTCTTGTAGGACGGCTGTATTAATCCAGAGAGAAAACAGTAAATCTATTTCTTTCTCTCTCTCTGCGTAAAAACAGCCTGACTGCTGGATTAGTGTTGGTCACACCTGCCAGCATCAGCTTCCTCCGCCCTGCACCGATACGCTACACCAGACATCGCCACGCACGCCTCCACGTGTAACTACACAAGTGTCACAGCGTCGCAGCTCTGACCGCTGTGGCTTCGCTCAGCACCACACCTGCTCCTGGTGCATAGGTTCGCTGTGTAGTGTTGGAGTGGTGTGCACGTTACTGCTAAACAAAACACACGTCTCCTCCAGGTGATCCTGGTGATGTAACCATCGTAAGTCTATGGAGTGTTGTCAGGCGCCACTGAGGCGTCGGAGGTCCTGCTGTGCATGAATCTGTTCCTCTTATTACCGTACTGACAGAATGTGTGTATATGTATCTTCCAGGACCTGATGGAGAGCGACAGCATTACTCTGGATTGGATGTTTAGGTACTCTCTCATCAATGACATCGTCAAGGTAACGACCTGTCACTGAGGCAGGGGGCGGGGCTACAGAGAAGGGCTGGGCTGTTAAACAAAAATGGATCTGCACTTAATTCTTCTGTTTAGTTATTTATTTTGTTGTGGAAAAGAGATTTTACAAAATTTTGCTCCAGCATATTTGTGGAAAACAGATTTTCTCAGTTCTGAACGTTCTGCCTCAGGTTTATGAAGTGATCCTCTGTTTGGCATCAAGTGTTTGTTCTGAGCACAAAGAAAAGTTTAAAACCACATAAACTTTCACTCAGGAGCAAAAATCAGCCTTTAAACCTGAAAGAAATAATCATGTGACGTCCTGAAAATGATCGATATCCAATGAAATGTTTCATCGTGGTAATATTTTTGTTTGTGCCTCCCAGCTCCACTACGGAGAGCCACATATCGTGTTACGTTCAGCTCGTGGTCAGAACGCTGCTAACAGAGTTTTAGGTCCAAATGCAGTGAAAACAATGAACTGATGAACGGAGCAAAACACTTAAATACACCCGGAGGGGAGAAAATAATCACAAACAGGTGAAACTGCAAGACAATCATAGACACAGACACAGGAAGTGAAGCGAGACAACACACACAAGGGGCAGACAAACACTGAAACACACCCACTACACGAGAACCGTTACAGGACCCCCCCACACACACACAGGGAACGACACCCAGCGGTCCAAAAACAAAACCACCTCCAGAAACAGAAACAAAACACATGTGAGGGAGGACAGGAGGAGGATCCAAGAAACCACAGCAACAAAACAGAGAAACAAACGTCTCCGGCTGACATATTGTCCTGTGACATTAAGTAACGTCAATGAAAGCACTTTCACAGTCCAGAGAACAGGGTCAGAGTCCAGAGAACAGGGTCACAGTCCTTACCAGGTTCAGAGTCCAGAGAACAGGGTCAGCGTCCAGAGAACAGGGTCAGAGTCAGGGTCAGAGTCCAGAGAACAGGGTCACAGTCCTTACCAGGGTCAGAGTCCAGAGAACAGGGTCAGAGTCCAGAGAACAGGGTCAGCGTCCAGAGAACAGGGTCAGAGTCCAGAGAACAGGGTCAGCGTCCAGAGAACAGGGTCAGCGTCCAGAGAACAGGGTCAGAGTCCAGAGAACAGGGTCAGCGTCCAGAGAACAGGGTCAGCGTCCAGAGAACAGGGTCAGCGTCCAGAGAACAGGGTCAGAGTCCAGAGAACAGGGTCAGCGTCCAGAGAACAGGGTCAGAGTCCAGAGAACAGGGTCAGAGTCCGGAGAACAGGGTCCTCTGTAGGCAGGAAGTCATTTCATTTCTCTGTGTGGATCCTCACTCACCTTGTTCTGTCACCAGGGCATGTTGTTCCTCCACAACAGCGTGATCGTCTCTCACGGCAACCTGAAGTCGTCCAACTGCGTGGTGGACAGTCGCTTCGTCCTGAAGATCACCGACTACGGTCTGGAGAGTCTCCGGACCAGCAGCTGCCCCGAGGACACCCATGCCTGCTACGCCCGTATGGCAAAACTAACACCTAGCTTTATCTTTTAGCCGCTACGTCTGTAGTTTTTGGACGCTATGCTAGCTTGTGATGCTACAGTGACTTCATGTTTACATGGTTTGGAATAAACTCGGAACAATTATAGAGTTACAACCCCCCCCATCCCCCAGGTAAGCTGTGGACTGCTCCAGAGCTGCTGAGGACAGAGTGCCCCCCTCCCTGGGGGACTCAGAAAGGGGACGTTTACAGCTTCGGTATCATCCTACAGGAAGTGGCTCTGCTGAGAGGAGTGTTCTACCTGGAAACACACACTCTGACTCCTAAAGGTAACTCTGACTCCTAAAGGTAACTCTGACTCCTAAAGGTAACTCTGAGTCCTAAAGGTAACTCTGACCCCTAAAAATAACTCTGACTCCTAAAGGTAACTCTGACTCCTAAAGGTAACTCTGACCCCTAAAAATAACTCTGACTCCTAAAGGTAACTCTGACTCCTAAAGGTAACTCTGACCCCTAAAAATAACTCTGACTCCTAAAGGTAACTCTGACTGCTAAAGGTAACTCTGACTGCTAAAGGTAACTCTGACTGCTAAAGGTAACTCTGACTCCTAAAGATAAACTCTGACTCCTAAAGGTAACTCTGACTCCTAAAGGTAACTCTGACTCCTAAAGATAAACTCTGACTCCTAAAGGGGAACTCTGACCCCTAAAAATAACTCTGACTCCTAAAGGTAACTCTGACTGCTAAAGGTAACTCTGACTGCTAAAGGTAACTCTGACTGCTAAAGGTAACTCTGACTCCTAAAGATAAACTCTGACTCCTAAAGGTAACTCTGACTCCTAAAGGTAACTCTGACTCCTAAAGATAAACTCTGACTCCTAAAGGGGAACTCTGACCCCTAAAAATAACTCTGACTCCTAAAGGTAACTCTGACTCCTAAAGATAAACTCTGACTCCTAAAGGTAACTCTGACTCCTAAAGGGGAACCCTGACCCCTAAAATACTCCTAAAGGTGAACTCTGACTCCTAAAGGGGAACTCTGACCCCTAAAAATAACTCTGACTCCTAAAAATAACTATGACTCCTAAAGGTAAACTCTGACTCCTAAAGGTAAACTCTGACCCCTAAAGGTAACTCTGACTCCTAAAGGTAACTCTGACCCCTAAAGGTAACTCTGACTCCTGAAGCTGAACTCTGACTCCTAAAGGGGAACTCTGACTCCTAAAGGTAACTCTGACTCCTGAAGCTGAACTCTGACTCCTAAAGGTAACTCTGACTCCTAAAGGGGAACCCTGACCCCTAAAATACTCCTAAAGGTGAACTCTGACTCCTAAAGGGGAACTCTGACCCCTAAAAATAACTCTGACTCCTAAAATAACTATGACTCCTAAAGGTAAGCTCTGACTCCTAAGGGTGAAGCTCTGACCCCTAAAGGTAACTCTGACTCCTAAAGGTAACTCTGACCCCTAAAGGTAACTCTGACTCCTGAAGCTGAACTCTGACTCCTAAAGGGGAACTCTGACTCCTAAAGGTAACTCTGACTCCTGAAGCTGAACTCTGACTCCTAAAGGGGAACTCTGACTCCTAAAGGTAACTCTGACTCCTAAAGGTAACTCTGACTCCTAAAGGTAACTCTGACTCCTGAAGCTGAACTCTGACTCCTAAAGGTAACTCTGACTCCTAAAGGTAACTCTGACTCCTAAAGGGGAACTCTGACCCCTAAAGGTAACTCTGACTCCTGAAGCTGAACTCTGACTCCTAAAGGGGAACTCTGACTCCTAAAGGGAACTCTGACTCCTAAAGGGAACTCTGACTCCTAAAGGGAACTCTGACTCCTGAAGCTGAACTCTGACTCCTAAAGGGGAACTCTGACCCCTAAAAATAACTCTGACCCCTAAAATAACTCTGACTCCTAAAGGGGAACTCTGACTCCTAAAGGTAACTCTGACTCCTGAAGGGGAACTCTGACTCCTAAAGGTAACTCTGACTCCTAAAAATAACTGTGACTCCTAAAGGTAAACTCTGACTCCTAAAGGGGAACTCTGACTGAATCACACATTACATCTTGATGAGCAAAATAGTTCTAAGTTCTAAATCTTTACTGTACATTGTATAATCATTAATAGATAATTAAGAATTCAAATCATACGCTGATACATAACCTCCCAGAGGTTCAGATTCAGGTCTGAGTAACTGGCATCAATGCCTTCGTCATCCAGAATCTCCCTACACCCTCTGTCACCATGAGGCTTTGCATTGTCCTGCACCAGGTTTAACCAAGGATCCACTACACCAAGAGGAACCCAGGACTACTGTAGGAGAAGGAACCAAGTATACACTGCACCAGGAGGAACCAAAGAGCCACCGAACAGGAGGAAACAACTGTACTCGGAGAGACTAAAGAACCAGTTCTCTGCGCCAACAATGCCACTTCTGTCTGGAGGGGGTTCTGACAGAGCATGAACTACAAACCCAAACCCCCCCATTCCATCAGCGACTCTCGCCTGGCAAATGAGCTGAACCAGTTCTACTGCTGCTTTGAGAGTCAATTGGACACCATCCCCCGTGACTCCGCCACTCAGCTTAAACCCCCAGCTCCCACCATAATCCCAGACCCCCCAAAAAACAAGCACCACTGGACTGAATGACTACAGACCCGTCGCCCTAACCTCTGTGGTAATGAAATTTGAACGCGTTGTGTTGTCCCACCTAAAATCCATCACAGACCCCCTCCTGGACCCCCTGCAGTTCGCCTACAGAGCCAACAGGTCTGTAGATGATGCAGTTAACATGGCCCTTCACTATATCCTCCAGCACCTGGACTCCCCAGGAACCTACACCAGGATCCTGTTTGTGCATTTCAGTTCTGCTTTCAACACCATCATCCCGCCCTGCTGCAGGACAAGCTCTCCCAGCTGAGCGTGCCTGACTCCACCTGCAGGTGGATCACTGACTTCCTGACAGACAGGAAGCAGCAGGTGAAGAAAACATGTCTCTGACTCCAGGACCATCAGCACCGGATCCCCTCAAGGCTGTATTCTTTCCCCCCTTCTCTTCTCCCTGTACACCAACAGCTGCACCTTGAGTCAACAGTCCATCAAGCTCCTGAAGTTTGCAGATGACACCACCCTCAGTGGGCTCATCTCTGGTGGGGATGAGTCCGCCTACAGGTAGGAGATCGACCATCTGGTGACCTGGTGCAGCCAGAACAGTTTGAAGCTCAACAGCTGCTGCGCATCATTCGCTCTGCAGAGAAGGTGATTGGCTGCAATCTTCCTTCTCTTCAGGACCTGTACGCCTCCAGGACTCTGAGGCGAGTGGGAAGGATTGCAGCTGGCCCCTCCCACCCCTTACACAAACTGTTTCAGACTCTCCCCTCTGGCAGGAGGCTGCGGTAAATGTAACTGTAAATGCTCCGTACTTTCCGTACTTGTACAGTCTCAGTCAGACTCAGTCTGAGTCAGTTTGAGTCTGTCTGAGTCACTTTGAGTCAGGCTGAGTCTGTTTAAGGCAGTCTGAGTCTGTCTGAGTCTGAGTGGGGGTTGGGGGAGGCTTAGCGACGGGTCAATTGTTAATCATTGTTGTATATTTTTGTATTTTATATATTTATGTACATAATACTCTCTTTTCTTACAACACGTCTGCACAACACAAACCCAGAATAATGCACATGTAAATATCTGGGACGTTCTTCTTTCTTTGCAAGTAGTTGTATTATTTTTCTCTATTCTGTTATTAATCTTATAGAACTTGCTTTGTTTATTCCATATTTATAGATTTATACATCCATTTATGTCACCTGTTTGTCTACGTGTAAAACACTACTTCTGTACTTCTAATTCTGATGTGATCAGGTCAGAAATTAGATTTCACTACAAACACAGTCAGTGAAGAAAAATGAGGCGACAAATGAGGAAGAGGAAGAGGAAGAGGAAGGGTGGAGGTCACCCAGAACGCTGGAGTAACCTTATGAAGGCAGATCATATTATCCTGAATAAACTGGTCTGTGGTCAGCAGCTTCAGCCGGCTGGAATCAGCACTTTGATGTTTTCAGAGCAACATGAGATGAGCAGGCGAATCATCACTGGCCCTGGATCAGCTGATAGACCAGCCATCAGACATAGCTTCTTTAAACCTGGAGCAACTTTTACATAAGAACGTTTTTTTTTACTTTTAATTAAAATATAAAGCAATTTCTCATTTTTAAATCTCACATTCTTTATCCAGATTCCAGCTGACTCCACGTGGATCCAGGTTTAAGTGCATAAAAAATTTATAACAAAGACAAAGTGAGACTGTTTGAAGGGTGAGCGTGTGAAAGAATCTGAAAGTATGAGTACCGTTTTAACGATGATGTCTCTGTGGCCCCCAGAGATCATTCAGGCGGTGCTTCAGGGCGGGGCCCCCCCCCTACGGCCCTCACTCTGCTTCCACAGTCACAGCGAGGAGCTGGGAGTCCTGATCCAGCGCTGCTGGAGCGAAGAGCCGAGCGAGAGACCCGACTTCAACACCATCAAGATCCTGCTGAGGAAGCAGCACAGGTCCTGTCTGTCCTCCTGTCTGGTGTCCTGTCTGTCCACCTGTCTGTCCTCCTGTCTGTCCTCCTGTCTGTCCACCTGTCTGATCTCCTGTCTGTCCTCCTGTCTGTCCACCTGTCTGTCCACCTGTCTGTCCTCCTGTCTGTCCACCTAACTGTGCGCCTGTCTGTCCTCCTGTCTGTCCTCCTGTCTGTCCACCTAACTGTGCGCCTGTCTGTCCTCCTGTCTGTCCACCTGTCTGTCCTCCTGTCTGTCCTCCTGTCTGTCCACCTGTCTGTCCACCTGTCTGTCCTCCTGTCTGTCCACCTGTCTGGTGTCCTGTCTGTCCACCTGTCTGTCGTCCTGTCTGTCCACCTGTCTGTCCACCTGTCTGTCCTCCTGTCTGTCCACCTGTCTGTCCACCTGTCTGTCCTCCTGTCTGTCCACCTGTCTGTCCAGCTGTCTGTGCACCTAACTGTCCACCTGTCTGTCCACCTAACTGTGCGCCTGTCTGTCCTCCTGTCTGTCCACCTGTCTGTCCTCCTGTCTGTCCACCTGTCTGTCCTCCTGTCTGTCCACCTGTCTGTCCACCTGTCTGTCCTCCTGTCTGTCCTCCTGTCTGTCCACCTGTCTGGTGTCCTGTCTGTCCACCTGTCTGTCGTCCTGTCTGTCCACCTGTCTGTCCTCCTGTCTGTCCACCCGTCTGTCCACCTGTCTGTCCTCCTGTCTGTCCTCCTGTCTGTCCACCTGTCTGGTGTCCTGTCTGTCCACCTGTCTGTCGTCCTGTCTGTCCACCTGTCTGTCCTCCTGTCTGTCCACCTGTCTGTCCACCTGTCTGTCCTCCTGTCTGTCCTCCTGTCTGTCCACCTGTCTGGTGTCCTGTCTGTCCACCTGTCTGTCCTCCTGTCTGTCCACCTGTCTGTCCACCTGTCTGTCCTCCTGTCTGTCCACCTGTCTGTCCAGCTGTCTGTCCAGCTGTCTGTGCACCTAACTGTCCACCTGTCTGTCCACCTAACTGTGCGCCTGTCTGTCCTCCTGTCTGTCCACCTGTCTGTCGTCCTGTCTGTCCACCTGTCTGTCCTCCTGTCTGTCCACCTGTCTGTCCACCTGTCTGTCCTCCTGTCTGTCCTCCTGTCTGTCCACCTGTCTGGTGTCCTGTCTGTCCACCTGTCTGTCGTCCTGTCTGTCCACCTGTCTGTCCTCCTGTCTGTCCACCCGTCTGTCCACCTGTCTGTCCTCCTGTCTGTCCACCTGTCTGTCCACCTGTCTGTCCTCCTGTCTGTCCTCCTGTCTGTCCACCTGTCTGGTGTCCTGTCTGTCCACCTGTCTGTCGTCCTGTCTGTCCACCTGTCTGTCCTCCTGTCTGTCCACCCGTCTGTCCACCTGTCTGTCCTCCTGTCTGTCCACCTGTCTGTCCACCTGTCTGTCGTCCTGTCTGTGCACCTAACTGTCCACCTGTCTGTCGTCCTGTCTGTCCACCCGTCTGGTGTCCTGTCTGTCCACCTAACTGTCCAGTTTGTCCTCCTGTCTGTCTGTTTAGGGGTTATGGTTCAAACATCTTGGACAACCTCCTGTCTCGAATGGAGCAGTACGCCAACAACCTGGAGGAGCTGGTAGAGGAGAGAACCCATGCGTACCACGAGGAGAAACGCAAGGCAGAAGCCCTGCTCTACCAGATCCTACCTCAGTAAATATACTGCAGTAATACTGCATCGAGTCCTATCAGGTATTATGTACAGTACTGTTACTTCATGTGGTTCTGGGTTTCAGTTCAGTAGCGGAGCAGCTGAAACGAGGTGAGACGGTTCAGGCCGAAGCTTTTGACTCTGTCACCATCTACTTCAGCGACATCATCGGCTTCACCGCCCTGTCTGCTGAGAGCACGCCACTGCAGGTCAGTAGAACTCAGTAGAACAACGCTTTGGGTGCCATCTTGTGCCGTAACCTGTTATTCCTACAGTGAAACACACTTCTGTCGGATCAGTTTGTCCTGTGGCGTCTCAGGTGATGGGAGGTGTAATGGTGATTCCATGAGGACCGTCTCCAAACACAGTCGTGCAATTACTGTTACTCACTGATGGCGTCTGGTTTATCGGGTACGGGGGTCACTGGGGGGTAAATGTGGGTGACGCTTTACGATGTTGTGACGAGGACATGACTGAGTGTTCTCCAGAGACAGACATGTTCCAGTGCTGAGATCAGGATAAAAGCTGCTGAGACACTGAGAAGACTTGAATAAAATTGACCAGTGTTTGCCTGAGCTGTTTATTTCAAAACTCTCACTTAAAAAAACTTTAAACTATATGTTGTTTTTGTTTTTACATCCAGGTGGTGACTTTGCTGAACGACCTCTACACCTGTTTCGATGCCATCATCGACAACTTTGATGTTTACAAGGTAAAAGATTCCTCACAACTTAGCTAAACTAGCAGTTTCCCTCTGCTTCCAGTCTTTATGCTAAGCTAAGCTAGCAGTTTCCCTCTGGTTCCAGTCTTTATGCTAAGCTAAGCTAGCAGTTTCCCTCTGGTTCCAGTCTTTATGCTAAGCTAAGCTAGCAGTTTCCCTCTGGTTCCAGTCTTTATGCTAAGCTAAGCTAGCAGTTTCCTTCTGCTTCCAGTCTTTATGCTAAACTAAGCTAGCAGTTTCCCTCTGGTTCCAGTCTTTATGCTAAGCTAAGCTAGCAGTTTCCCTCTGGTTCCAGTCTTTATGCTAAGCTAAGCTAGCAGTTTCCCTCTGGTTCCAGTCTTTATGCTAAGCTAAGCTAGCAGTTTCCCTCTGGTTCCAGTCTTTATGCTAAGCTAAGCTAGCAGTTTCCTTCTGCTTCAAGTCTTTATGCTAAACTAAGCTAGCAGTTTCCCTCTGGTTCCAGTCTTTATGCTAAGCTAAGCTAGCAGTTTCCTTCTGCTTCCAGTCTTTATGCTAAGCTAAGCTAGCAGTTTCCCTCTGCTTCCAGTCTTTATGCTAAGCTAAGCTAGCAGTTTCCCTCTGGTTCCAGTCTTTATGCTAAGCTAAGCTAGCAGTTTCCTTCTGCTTCCAGTCTTTGTGCTAAGCTAAGCTAAGCTAGCAGTTTCACTCTGCTTCCGGTCTTTGTGCCAAGTGAAGCTAGCAGTTTCCCTCTGGTTCCAGTCTTTATGCTAAGCTAAGCTAGCAGTTTCCTTCTGCTTCCAGTCTTTGTGCTAAGCTAAGCTAGCAGTTTCCCTCTGCTTCCAGTCTTTATGCTAAACTAAGCTAGCGGTTTCCTTCTGCTTCCAGTCTTTGTGCGAAGCTAAGCTAGCAGTTTCCTTCTGCTTCCAGTCTTTGTGCTAAGCTAAGCTAGCAGTTTCCCTCTGCTTCCAGTCTTTATGCTAAGCTAAGCTAGCGGTTTCCCTCTGCTTCCAGTCTTTGTGGGAAGCTAAGCTAGCAGTTTCCTTCTGCTTCCAGTCTTTGTGCGAAGCTAAGCTAGGGGTTTCCCTCTGCTTCCAGTCTTTGTGCTAAGCTAAGCTAGGGGTTTCCCTCTGCTTCCAGTCTTTGTGCTAAGCTAAGCTAGGGGTTTCCCTCTGCTTCCAGTCTTTGTGCGAAGCTAAGCTAGGGGTTTCCCTCTGCTTCCAGTCTTTGTGCTAAGCTAAGCTAGGGGTTTCCCTCTGCTTCCAGTCTTTATGCTAAGCTAAGCTTGCAGGCTAACCACAGTCTGGTCCTAACTCTGTACTAAACTCATAGAGATGAAATTGAGGGGTTGAGAGCGGGTTGTCCACAGGGTCAGCGGCTCGATCCCCCCGTTCTTCCAATGGTGGGCCAGAACCCCGCAGCTCGCTGCCATCGGCGTCTGAGTGTGTGATGAGCAGCAGAACCTTGTGCTTTGGATTATTTACATAAATTAATAGATGTTAAACACAATAAAGTCTGTTGTAGTACTTTGTACATTAAAAGCTGTGTTCTGGAGCCCCAGATTCACGAGTCCCGGATCCGAGGCTGAACTCCAGATTAAAGCAGGAGGTACATGTTCTCACCGCCTCGGTGCTGCCCCCAGGTGGAGACCATCGGTGACGCCTACATGGTGGTGTCCGGTCTGCCGGTGAGGAACGGAAAGCTCCACGGTCGGGAGGTGGCCCGGATGTCTCTCGCCCTGTTGGACGCCGTCAAGAGCTTCAGGATCCGACACCGACCCAACCAGCAGCTCCTGCTGCGAATCGGCATACACAGCGGTGTGTGTGTGTGTGTGTTTGTGTGTGTGTCTGTGTGTGTCTGTGTGTGTCTGTGTGTGTGTGTGTGTGTCTGTGTGTGTGTGTGTGTGTGTGTGTCTGTGTGTGTGTGTGTGTGTCTGTGTGTGTCTGTGTGTGTGTGTGTGTGTGTCTGTCTGTGTCTGTGTGTCTGTGTCTGTGTGTGTCTGTGTGTGTGTGTGTCTGTCTGTGTCTGTGTGTGTCTGTGTGTATCTGTGTATCTGTGTCTGTCTGTGTCTGTCTGTGTCTGTCTGTGTCTGTCTGTGTCTGTGTGTATCTGTGTATCTGTGTATCTGTGTCTGTCTGTGTCTGTGTGTCTGTGTCTGTGTGTGTCTGTGTGTGTCTGTGTGTCTGTGTCTGTCTGTGTCTGTGTGTGTCTGTGTGTATCTGTGTATCTGTGTCTGTCTGTGTCTGTCTGTGTCTGTCTGTGTCTGTCTGTGTCTGTGTGTATCTGTGTATCTGTGTATCTGTGTCTGTCTGTGTCTGTGTGTCTGCGTCTGTGTGTCTGTGTGTCTGTGTGTCTGTGTGTCTGCGTCTGTGTGTCTGCGTGTGTGTGTGTGTGTCTGTGTCTGTGTGTGTGTGTGTAAGTTACTCTGTACCATAAAATAATAGCATTATTTGTGTGTGTGTTGTTGTGTGTGTGTTGTTGTGTGTAGGTCCGGTGTGTGCAGGTGTGGTCGGGCTGAAGATGCCCAGGTACTGTCTGTTTGGAGACACGGTCAACACAGCGTCACGCATGGAGTCCAACGGAGAAGGTAACGCTCACACTAACACTTCAGAGTGTAATGTCATGAGTGCTGGACTCTACTGGACTCTGCTGGACTGTATGGACCCTGATATGAGACCTTTCCACCAGCTGCTGTTTGAAGACGCACTCTGACACTCTAACATGTTCTCTAACGTTCTGTTCGTCTCTCAGCTCTGAAGATTCACGTGTCGGAGGCGACCCGGCAGGTTCTGCAGGAGTTCAGCTGCTTCCAGCTGCAGCTCAGAGGAGAGATCGAGATGAAGGGGAAAGGACGCATGAGGACGTACTGGCTCCTGGGAGAGGACAGCAGCAACTGACGGGGGAGGAGAGGAGAGGAGGAGGAGAGGAGGAGAAGGAGGAGAGGAGGAGGAGGAGGGGAGGAGAGGAGAGGAGGGAGGGAGGAGGAGAGGACGCATGAGGATGTACTGGCTCCTGGGAGAGGACAGCAGCAACTGACGGGGGAGGAGAGGGGAGGAGGAGGGGAGGAGGAGGGGAGGAGAGGAGAGGAGGTGGAGAGGAGGAGGGGAGGAGGCATGAGGACGGCTGCTGGGAGAGGAGAGGAGAGAAGGAGGAGAGGAGGGAGGGAGGAGGAGAGGACGCATGAGGACGTACTGGCTCCTGGGAGAGGACAGCAGCAACTGACGGGGGAGGAGAGGAGAGGAGGAGGAGAGGAGGAGGAGGAGAGGAGGAGAGGAGAGGAGAGGAGAGAAGGAGGAGAGGAGGAGGAGAGGACGCATGAGGACGGCTGCTGGGAGAGGACAGCAGCAACTGACGGGGGAGGAGAGGGGAGGAGGAGGGGAGGAGGAGGGGAGGAGAGGAGTGGAGGTGGAGAGGAGGAGGGGAGGAGACATGAGGACGGCTGCTGGGAGAGGAGAGGAGAGGAGAGAAGGAGGAGAGGAGGGAGGGAGGAGGAGAGGACGCATGAGGACGTACTGGCTCCTGGGAGAGGACAGCAGCAACTGACGGGGGAGGAGAGGAGAGGAGGAGGAGAGGAGGAGAAGGAGGAGAGGAGGAGGAAGAGAGGAGAGGAGGAGAAGGAGGAGAGGAGGAGGAAGAGAGGAGAGGAGAGAAGGAGGAGAGGAGGAGGAAGAGAGGAGAGGAGGAGAGGAGAGGAGAGAAGGAGGAGAGGAGGAGGAGAGGAGAGAAGGAGGAGAGGAGGAGGAGGAGAGGAGGAGGAGAGGACGCATGAGGACGGCTGCTGGGAGAGGACAGCAGCTGACGGAGGAGGCGGGCCTTAAAGGGGAAGTGTGTTGGTTGTGTTTGTTGATGTCTCAGGTCAAAGGTCACATGAATGCTGGACAGACATCAGCAACAACCAGCTGATATCAAAACCGTCCTCTCTGATTGGACGATCGCCTCTGACATCATTTGAAGTGACAGGACGTTTGACTGTAAAATAAATCATTTCACGCCGTGTAAATACAAAAACCAGCCGTGTGTTTTATTGTATTTCTGTCTTTATTGTTGAAACTATGGCAACGCTTTTCCTGCTGTATGTTTGTGTTCAGCTGTAACCTGATGATCAGCTTATATTTTTATATTAGTGACCCAAAGTGTTTCAGGTACAACACGAAGAGGACGACCCCTAAAGACTTTCATCAGAGACAGTTTGATGGACAGCGAATCTCTCAAATGTTCAGAAAATGATTTCGAACTGTTGAACATCAGTTTCAGATCAAAGTGAACTCAGATTCACACCTGCAGGTGATGCCACAGGTGTGAAAAGGGTTGAGCTCCAAACATCAACCTGCAACAGACTGTATTTATTTCCTACAGGAAGACTGCATGGCCAAAAACTACACAGAGGACTTCAAGTGAGACACCGTGCGTGTGCGTGCGTGTGCGTGCGTGTGCGTGTGATGATTTATACTTTAAACAGAATAAAACTGAATTATTCTTTAATTAAAAGTACCAGTACGTCACTTTTTTAATAATTATTAGGCGAAGCTGCTGTTTCCTGTCAGATCAGATTTATTTGAGGATGATCCAGAAAACTAATCATGTGAACAATCGGTGTTTTTTCCGGATGCAGAACTGAAGGTTCTCGGTCATCCTGTCAAACAGCAGGTTTTCATCAGAGACGGTAAAAAGCATCTCGGGTTTGTATTTTTATCTTTTAGAAGTTGTGAATGTTTCCATGCGGGAGGGGGACTGGCTCCAGATTCCCTCTCCTGTCATTGGTCCGTGCGCACGTCACTCGGAGCTGTGAGTGAGCTGATTGGTCCGCAGTTCCTCCGCTGGGTCTGTGCGGATGTCCGTTACGTGCCTGAGCTCGGACGGTGTCACAGAGCGGGACCAGGTCCGACAGCTGCCCCGGTATAAGTTTTAGAAGCACCCCGTTACCGAGCAGACCGTCTCACGCGGAGGCTCCGACCCCGAGAGGAGCAGCCAAGTCTCCGGTACACCGACAGGAGCCGTTATAACCCGGAGTCCCGGCTCTCCTCAGCTCCGCGGGGCCCGGCGAGGCGCGGCGGGAGCAGATGGATCCCGCACCGGCGAAGGCGAAGCCGCAGGGCCGGCTCCTGGTGTCCACCCAGCTGGACGCCAAAGACGAGCTGGAGGAGGTAGGCTGACCCGGTTTAACGGCCCAGTAAGCACCGCTGACCCGGGATAGACCCGGCTGGAGTAGTTAGAGCTGGTTCACAACAAGCCCCGGATACAAAGAGACGGAACCATTTTAATCAACCTACACGGCGGCTAGCAGGCTAGTTAGCATGGCTAGCAGGCGGCTAGCATCGTTAGCATAGCACAGCCGCGCGGTGCTGCGTGTAAACATGGTGCTGGATGTGTGGAGCCGCACTGCGGGACGGGTGGAGGTGTGCTGGGGGGGTTATGGGCTCTACAGGAGCCGCACCTGACGGGCGGTTAGCCTAGCATGCTAACCCCACGTAAACATATGGACGAGACCAGAAAAGTGCCCGATGCGCATGCGCGCTGCTGTGTTTCACATGTCAGAAGCAGACAAGCGAGCCGCTACAAATAACCTTTAACACCTGAGACCGGAAGTGAGGGGGGGTGTGTGCAGGTAACAGGGCCGAGGTGGCTGCTGGGTGGGAAAATAATAAACTGCCGTTTCCGGCCGTTTTTTAGAGATAAAAAGGAGGGAAAATGATATTAATGCTATTAAATGAGACTGTCAGCCTCCTCTAGCCTCCGGGTTCTGACGGGGTCCTGGTTCCGACGGGGTCCTGGTTCTGATGGGGTCCGGGTTCCGACGGGGTCCTGGTTCCTACGGGGTCCTGGTTCCGACGGGGTCCTGGTTCCTACGGGGTCCTGGTTCCGACGGGGTCCTGGTTCCTACGAGGTCCTGGTTCTGACGGGGTCATTCTGTTGATGGGGAGCAGAGCAGGACCAACAGTGTCAGACACGTTCGTTCTGCTTCGTTTAGTCGTTCTGGCTCTAACGTTAATGTCGCCACATTACGCCGCAGGCTACGCAGCTAACAGCTAACCTCCTGCCATCAGCTCCAAACGCCAGCAGCGTTCTCGCTGCCGTGTTTCATGGCGTACTGAGCCAATGGCCCGGCTCGCTGCGCTGCATCAGAACCTGGAAAGAGACGAGACAGACAGAACGATCTGTTCGTCACGCTCCCGGTTCTGGTAACGCCGCGCCGCTGCAGCGGCGTGTTCTTTCACACTGACTTTAGTTCAGTCTGAAGAAGCGAATGCGACACAAACTTCTTCCTGCGCCGACCGCCGTCTGAAAGCAGCTACACTCGCCTGGCGCCCACCCCTCGCACATCCACTCCAATCAAACTCAACCAGGAAACGACCATAAACAGCCAGCAGTGAGCGCCCTAATCCGTGTCTAACACGATTTTAGATCCCCTGGCACATCGGGGACCAGTTTAAGTGCGACACACAACAAACATGAACGCCGCCTGCTGCTGATGACGTCAAAGAGAAATTAGAAGACGAATACTTTTACTCGCCAATGTGGCGGGTAAACTTCATACATCTGGCCGCCAAACGGAAAATCCATCTGCATTTGGTGAGTCAGGGTTAATTTCCATCCCTGTCAGGTAACCTGTGCGTGTGTGTGTGTGTGTGTGCGTGCGTGTGTGTGTGTGTGAGTGCGTGCGTGTCACAGAGGTTGGAGCGTTGTGCTGGAATCGTCCAGGCGTTGACCAATGGGCTGTCAGAGAGAGAGGCCAACGACGCGCTCACCGCCAACGTAAGAAACACTACCACATGATGTCACACTCTCACACCATCATACACACTGTTCACCATCCAGTTCACTAACGCTGTGGAAACACAGCTGCTTCCTAATGAAGCTGCAGCTTGAGCTTTTGTTGTAGCGCCGAGATGAAACGTCCCGATCAGATAACAGACCGGGTTCTCAGTGTTGTTCTACAAACATTTGAAAGTTTGCAGAGGAGGCTTCCAGCAGGCTGGTGCTGACCCAACGACCGCCGGCCTGCAAACGAACGAGTCGTCAGCGAGGCGACACGCCGTCTGAGCTGTTCGTTTCCTGCATTCTGGAGAAACTTTGTGCTCCAGTTTCTGATGGAAATGTTTCTATAAATAGAAGCTGTGACCCTCCATCAGAGCGGCGATGGCGCAGTGGATAAGACACATGCCTGTGGTGTGAGAGACCCGGGTTCAATCCCTCACTGTGTCCCTGAGCAAGACTCTTAACCCCTCGTTGCTCCAGAGGCCTGTGACATGTTTAGCAGAGAGCAGCTCTCAGATCAGTTTGTCCTCTCTGTGTCTCTGTTTGGGGAAGTGACGTCTCTAAATGTGACCGTGGCTCCTTTTCACCTCGGTGAGAAACGATTTGCTTCTAACTCAGTTAGAAACTCCAGTCTGAAGCTCAGACAGAAGCAAACGCTGACTAACTTCAGGAATCCTGGCTTACATCGGGTTAGAAGTCCTAAATACTCGACCCATCACCTGTTACCTAGCAACCGATGGCGCTTTACTCATCTCGCCGAGCTGAATGGCTTTTAATCGCTTTGGTGGGTTTTTTTAATTAAACAACCTGAAAATGGAGAAACAACAACTATCATTGGACTTAAAGTCAGATGACTCTAAATTCATGTAACGCTTAACTCGGGACTTTACAGAGAGAGCGTGAAACAGCGGACTCAGTCTCCGCCGCATATCCGACCTCCAGCGGAGCGTCGATGCTGTCAGAAAAGAAGAAGAAGAAGACGTCCATTTACAGTAAAGACGCAGGCAGCTGTCGTGTCCAGAGAGCAGAGGAAACAGCTGGCGGCTCCTGAGCTCCTCACTGACCCCGGCAGGAACCCGTCCTCTGACGGTTAATAATGGCGGGAACAAAGGCTAAAAATAATAATAAAGGCTGCGGGAACACGTTCGCTGTCTTCCTTCACTTCCTGACCCTTATCACCATGGTTACCGAACAGTTAGGATCTGCAGGTTCGGAGGTTTCTGTCATACGGCCGATCAGGGATCAGCCGGAACGAGACGGTTACACTCAGCGATGATCCAGGATCAGCGCAGTCAGCTGATGTCAGATAAAAAGGCACCGAACAAACTCTGAGCGTTCACACGTTTTACTCCTGTGATTAAACTATGACACAGAAAATCATATAAAATAATATAATTCATCAAAAACCTTTTTACGTTTTATTTTGACAAAACGAGAAGTTAACGAGACTCAAAGCTGAGCGTGACGGCCAATCAGAACGCAGGACGTTCTGTCGTCATCCATCGAGACACACACTGATAACCGCAGTAACTCGCTGATACGTTTTATTTTGTAGTCTGACTTCCTGTTCACCTGTGCTGCAGGTGTGTAAAGGTCAGCAGCAGCATGAGGAGGTCTGTCTGGGTCTGTTCACCCTGGTCCTCACAGAGCCGGCCCAGGCCCAGAGGGTGAGACGCCGCCGCCGCCGCCGCATCATTAGTAATGTGTGATGTCGCTGTGACGTCACTGTGACATCGCTGTGTGTGTATGACAGTGTTACAGGGACCTGACGCTGGTCAACAGAGACGGGATGAACGTGATCCTGGTGAAGATAAACCAGATCCTGATGGAGAAGTTCCTCAAACTGCAGGACGTCCCCAGAACACAGGTAAACAACACACCTGAGAGTGTGTGCAGGGACACTCAGGTGTGCAGAGACACTCTGTCTCAGGTGTGCAGGGACACTCAGGTGTGCAGAGACACTCTGTCTCAGGTGTGCAGGGACACTATGGCTCAGGTGTGCAGGGACACTATGGCTCAGGTGTGCAGGGACACTATGGCTCAGGTGTGCAGGGACACTCAGGTGTGCAGAGACACTCTGTCTCAGGTGTGCAGGGACACTATGGCTCAGGTGTGCAGGGACACTCTGTCTCAGGTGTGCAGGGACACTCTGTCTCAGGTGTGCAGGGACACTGTCTCAGGTGTGCAGGGACACTATGGCTCAGGTGTGGGAGAGACACTCTGTCTCAGGTGTGCAGGGACACTCTGTCTCAGGTGTGCAGGGACACTATGGCTCAGGTGTGCAGGGACACTCTGTCTCAGGTGTGCAGGGACACTGTCTCAGGTGTGCAGGGACACTCAGGTATGCAGGGACACTCAGGTGTGCAGAGACACCCTGTCTCAGGTGTGCAGGGACACTCAGGTGTGCAGGGACACTCTGTCTCAGGTGTGCAGGGACCCTCAGGTGTGCAGTCCTCAGGTCTGTGGCGTTGGGGACACTTTACAGTGTTTAAATGTGTCTCTGATGGAGACGTGATATTAACGAAGGTCTTGGTGTGAGCAGCTGGTGTGGCTGGTCAGAGAGCTGGTGAAGAGCGGCATGATGGGAGCCGACGGTGTCGTCATGACGCTGCTGAAACAGATCGCAGGTCAGACACACACATTTATTTATTGATTATTACCAGGAGTTACAAAACCACATGCTGACGCAGGTCTGTGTTTGATTCCAGGTGGAGACATTTCCTCCAAAAACCTGTGGTTGGCTGAGAGCGTCCTGGACATCCTGCTGGACCAGAAGTACGTTTCACAGAATTTATAGAGCAAAATGAGCCGATTTCTGGGCTTTTACTGTGGAGGAGCTGAACATGTGTCTCTGCAGGGAGTGGGTGTTAAAGAACGGGATGCTGATAGCCATGGCGGTCTACACCTACCTCCGTCTCATCGTCGACCACGGAGCCCCAAACCTGCTGATTCTGCGCCAGAAAGAGGTGGACTTCTGCATCGGCATGCTGAGGGACAAGGTGAGGAGGGCGGCCGGGTGTGTTGGTCGTGTTCTGGTCCTGTGGTGGTCGCCCTGATAACCTGCCTCTCTCTCTCTGTCTCTCTCTGTCTCTCTCTCTCTCTCTGTCTCTCTCTGTCTCTCTGTCTCTCTCTCTGTCTCTCTGTCTCTCTCTCTCTCTCTCTCTCTGTCTCTCTCTCTCTGTCTGTCTCTCTCTCTCTGTCTCTCTCTGTCTCTCTCTCTCTGTCTGTCTCTCTCTCTCTCTCCAGTTCATGGAGTGTCTCATCATCGGCAGAGATCTGGTTCGTCTGCTGCAGAACGTCGCTCGGATCCCAGAGATGGAGCTGGTGTGGAAAGACCTGCTCCACAACCCACAAGTCCTCAGTCCTCAGTTCACCGGTGAGACTACACTTCCCACAATCCTCAGCGCTCAGTTGGCCTCAGTACAGACCTCATGGTCACAGTACTTAACCCTCTGAGGGTTTTCACGATGCTGTTTATTCTAAAGTAACAACTGGAGCAGAGCTCTGAGGAGGCTTCTGTCAGTCCTGGCAGCTGAACATCCTGAACTCTGTCGCATCACCACGAAGACAATCCTCCGGTCTAAAATAAGCACCACGCACGGCCACGTTTTTCCTCACAGGTGCAGCACAGCAGCCGAGCTCTCCGTGCTGACGGTGGAACGCTGGTTGTTTAAAGGTTTCACGCAGCGTTCTGCAGGCTGACATGTTGCTGATGTGTTCCAGGTGTTCTCCAGCTGCTGACGGCTCGGACCTCCAGGAAGTTTCTGGCCTGTCGGCTCACGCCGGACATGGAGACCAAGCTGCTGTTCATGACCTCCAGGGTACTACACACTGTACTCGCACATTGACCTTTGACCTCAGCCGTCTGACAGCCTGTGACGATGACCTTTGACCTCTCTGACTGTACCTGTGCTCAGGTGCGTTTCGGGCAGCAGAAGCGGTACCAGGACTGGTTTCAGAGACAGTACCTGTCCACCGCAGAGAGCCAGTCGCTGCGCTGCGATCTGATTCGCTACATCTGCG
This sequence comes from Lepomis macrochirus, assembly GCA_024633595.2. NCBI lineage: Eukaryota > Metazoa > Chordata > Actinopteri > Centrarchiformes > Centrarchidae > Lepomis > Lepomis macrochirus. The sequence goes on from JALXJV020000013.1 coordinate 2,839,792, forward strand.
GAGTGGTCCACCCGTCCAATGAGGTGCTGAGCTCCGACATCCTGCCGCGCTGGGCCATCATTGGCTGGCTGCTCACCACCTGCACGGTAAGGGGGCGGGCCCTCAGGCTGTCAATCTGACGAGTCATCTGTCAAAATCAGTAACTGACCATTCTATTGATTTGTGTCTCCAGTCGAACGTCGCTGCCTCCAACGCCAAGCTGGCTCTCTTCTACGATTGGCTGTTCTTCAATCCTGAGAAGGACAGCATCATGAACATAGGTGAGACCCAGACGCAGGTGAGACAGACGCACAGCCTCATGAACATAGGTGAGACAGAGACGCAGGTGAGACAGACGCACAGCCTCATGAACATAGGTGAGACAGAGATGCAGGTGAGACAGACGCACAGCATCATGAACATAGGTGAGACAGAGACGCAGGTGAGACAGACGCACAGCATCATGAACATAGGTGAGACAGAGACGCAGGTGAGACAGACGCACAGCGTCATGAACATAGGTGAGACAGAGACGTAGGTGAGACAGACGCACAGCCTCATGAACATAGGTGAGACAGAGACGCAGGTGAGACAGACGCACAGCATCATGAACATAGGTGAGACAGAGACGCAGGTGAGACAGACGCACAGCATCATGACCATAGGTGAGACCCAGACGCAGGTGAGACAGACGCACAGCATCATGAACATAGGTGAGACCCAGGCGCAGGTGAGACAGGCGCACAGCATCATGACCATAGGTGAGACCCAGGCGCTAGGTGAGACAGACGCACAGCATCATGAACATAGGTGAGACCCAGACGCAGGTGAGACAGACGCACAGCATCATGACCATAGGTGAGACCCAGACGCAGGTGAGACAGACGCACAGCATCATGAACATAGGTGAGACCCAGACGCAGGTGAGACAGACGCACAGCATCATGACCATAGGTGAGACCCAGACGCAGGTGAGACAGACGCACAGCATCATGAACATAGGTGAGACAGAGACGCAGGTGAGACAGACGCACAGCATCATGACCATAGGTGAGACAGACGCAGGTGAGACAGACGCACAGCATCATGACCATAGGTGAGACAGAGACGCAGGTGAGACAGACGCACAGCATCATGACCATAGGTGAGACACAGACGCACAGCATCATGACCATAGGTGAGACAGACGTAGGTGAGACAGACGCACAGCATCATGAACATAGGTGAGACAGACGCAGGTGAGACAGACGCACAGCATCATGACCATAGGTGAGACAGAGACGCAGGTGAGACAGACGCACAGCATCATGACCATAGGTGAGACACAGACGCACAGCATCATGACCATAGGTGAGACAGACGCAGGTGAGACAGACGCACAGCATCATGAACATAGGTGAGACAGACGCAGGTGAGACAGACGCACAGCATCATGACCATAGGTGAGACAGAGACGCAGGTGAGACAGACGCACAGCATCATGACCATAGGTGAGACAGAGACGCAGGTGAGACAGACGCACAGCATCATGACCATAGGTGAGACAGAGACGCAGGTGAGACACAGACGCACAGCATCATGAACATAGGTGAGACAGAGACGCACAGCATCATGAACATAGGTGAGACACAGACACACAGCATCGTGCATGCTGAGAGCTAATAAGCTACGACAGCTTCCTCCATGTTGGACTCTCGGCTGACCGTCCAATCAGAGCTCAGCTCCGTCAGGTTCACTGAAGTTGAGCCGGATTCGAAACCTTTGTGCAGATTTTCTCACCTGTCGTTTTCTCCTCCTGTGTGTCAGAACCGGCCATCCTGGTGATGCATCACTCCATGAAACCTCATCCCGCCATCACCGCCACGCTGCTGGACTTCATGTGCCGGGTAACACACACACACTGAAACACACAGGTCACACCTGCCATCTGGATCTGTTTCCTGATGTCGACACACGGAGACTAATCAAACGAGTCAGGTCCACGTCCTTCTCTGAGTTGCCAAAACCCAAATACTGGACTACCGGTGACCACAGACCCAAATCCAAAATTCCCCATATATCAGACCGAACAGGTGTCAGCAGCAGGAAAGGACACCTGTCCGGTGAGGTCACCTGTGAGGTCACCTGCTCGCTCCTGATGTCTGTTTCAGTACTGCAGGGTTTGAGCCTTCAGTCACGTTCAGGATCACAGTTGAAACCAGGTGGAGGTGTGGCCACAAGCAAAGAGGCTGCTGTTCATTGGATGAGTTTTCTACAGCTTCTCTGATTAACTGACGTTGATCATGAGACAGAATTAATCAATACTTCCTCTTTTTAATTCTTTACTTCCTAACATCCTTGTGTCTTTCCTGCTGTCCTTCATTGTGTCCGTTCTCATTTCCTCCCTTGTGCCCTCCCTTGTGTCCTTCCTTGTGTCCCTCCTGGTACCCTTCCTTGTGCCCTCCCTTGTGTCCCTCCTTGTGCCCTCCCTTGTGTCCCTCCTCGTGCCCTCCCTTGTGTCCCTCCTTGTGCCCTCCCTTGTGTCCTTCCTTGTATGCTTCCTTCCTCAGATCATCCCTCACTTCTTCCCTCCGCTGGAGTCTCAGGTCCGTCAGGGCGTCTTCAACTCGCTGACCTTCATCATGGAGAAGAGAGTGCTGGCGTAAGAAACTCAGTTTGCAAACACTCAGTTCGCTCTGTCAGTCTGTCATGGAGTGATTGATCATTGCTCGCTCGCTCTCTCTCTCTCTCAGTCACCTCGCTCCGCTGTTTGATAATCCAAAGTTGGACAGAGAGCTTCGATCGATGCTCAGAGAGAGATTTCCCGAGTTCTGCAGCTCGCCCTCCCCTCCAACTGAAGGTGAGTGTTTCACAAAGTAAAGGTTGTTTGAAAGAATTTATAAAACATATTAAAAGTATAAATCTGTCTCATCAACATGTCCGTCTCTCAGTACTTCCTGTCTGAGCTGCAGAGGATCACCTGTCAGACCAGGACGCTGAGAGTCGAACCAGCTGGACATCTTTAAAAACTTTAGATTTTTAAAAAGATGCTCAGTAATTTCCTCAAACAGCTGCAGGGCTATTTTCCTGGTCGGATGAATCCACAGTGTGGGGCTGCAGCTACGGGTTATTTTAGGAATCGAAGATCAGTATCACCTGATTTATAGCAAATATGGTCACATGACCTGTGTTTGTGTGTCCGGCAGTGAAAATGGAGGAAGCTGCTGCCATGGAGATGGACAACCACATGTTGGACAAAGAGGAAGGTTGCTATGACAACACAGAGGCCTGCCTTCAGCGACGACGAGGAGGAGGTCAACAACAAAGGTGAGATGAACCGGTTTAAATCTGTTTTATTTCCGTAAGCAATTAAATTAGGATTAAACCGTTCAACTAGTCACCAGGTTACCTGGAACCAGTTTGAACCTCTTTAGACCAGGATGTGACTTTTATGGTTACCAAACCAACCGCTGTGTGACCGTCTGTCGACCAATCGCTGTGCAGGAAAGAAGAGGGAGTTCAGGTTCCATCCAATCAAAGAAGCCGTGATAGAGGAGCCCGCTGACATCACACCTTGGCTCGACCAATTAGACGATACCATGAAGGAGAAGGTGCAGCAGCTGCAGAAAACCAGGTGAGACCCTGCAGTCCCCCTTCAGGTCCTCAGGTCAGCCTGGAGGTCAAAGGTCAACGCTGAGTTCTTGTGGTCATTTCTCTGCTAGTGTCCAGGTTACTGATCAATAATCATCATGTCTCCTCAGTGACACAGAGACTCAGTGTGAGGTGATGCAGGAGATCGTGGATCTGATCCTGGAGGTGAGTTTTATGTACTCTGCAGGTCTCTGCAGTACTGTGGTGTAGTCTGCAGGTCTCTGGTGTAGTCTGCAGGTCTCTGGTGTACTCTGCAGTACTCTGCAGGTCTCTGGTGTACTCTGCAGTACTCTGGTGTACTCTGCAGTACTCTGCAGGTCTCTGGTGTACTCTGCAGTACTCTGGTGTACTCTGCAGTACTCTGCAGGTCTCTGGTGTACTCTGCAGGTCTCTGGTGTACTCTGCAGTACTGTGGTGTACTCTGCAATACTCTGGTGTACTCTGCAGTACTCTGGTGTACTATGCAGTACTCTGGTTTACTCTGCAGGTCTCTGCAGTACTCTGGTGTACTCTGCAGTACTCTGGTGTACTCTGCAGTTCTCTGGTGTACTCTGCAGTACTCTGGTGTACTCTGCAGGTCTGTGGTGTACTCTGCAGGTCTGTGGTGTACTCTGCAGTACTGTGGTGTACTCTGCAATACTCTGGTGTACTCTGCAGGTCTCTGGTGTACTCTGCAGTACTGTGGTTTACTCTGCAGGTCTCTGCAGTACTCTGGTGTACTCTGCAGTACTCTGCAGGTCTCTGGTGTACTCTGCAGTACTCTGGTGTACTCTGCAGGTCTGTGGTGTACTCTGCAGTACTGTGGTGTTCTCTGCAATACTCTGGTGTACTCTGCAGGTCTCTGGTGTACTATGCAGTACTGTGGTTTACTCTGCAGGTCTCTGCAGTACTCTGGTGTACTCTGCAGTACTCTGGTGTACTCTGCAGTACTCTGGTGTACTCTGCAGGTCTCTGGTGTACTCTGCAGTACTCTGGTGTACTCTGCAGTACTCTGGTGTACTCTGCAGGTCTCTGCAGTACTCTGGTGTAGTCTGCAGTACTCTGGTGTAGTCTGCAGTACTCTGGTGTAGTCTGCAGTACTCTGGTGTAGTCTGCAGTACTCTGCAGTACTCTGGTGTAGTCTGCAGTACTCTGCAGTACTCTGGTGTAGTCTGCAGTACTCTGGTGTACTCTGCAGTACTCTGGTGTACTCTGCAGGTCTCTGCAGTACTCTGGTGTAGTCTGCAGTACTCTGCAGTACTCTGGTGTAGTCTGCAGTACTCTGGTGTAGTCTGCAGGTCTCTGGTGTACTCTGCAGTACTCTGGTGTACTCTGCAGGTCTCTGGTGTACTCTGCAGTACTCTGGTGTACTCTGCAGGTCTCTGGTGTACTCTGCAGTACTCTGGTGTACTCTGCAGGTCTCTGGTGTACTCTGGTGTACTCTGCAGTACTCTGGTGTAGTCTGCAGTACTCTGGTGTAGTCTGCAGGTCTCTGGTGTACTCTGCAGGTCTCTGCAGTACTGTGGTGTACTCTGCAGTACTGTGGTGTACTCTGCAGTACTGTGGTGTACTCTGCAGGTACTCTGGTGTACTCTGCAGGTCTCTGGTGTACTCTGCAGTTCTCTGGTGTACTCTGCAGTTCTCTGGTGTACTCTGCAGGTACTCTGGTGTACTCTGCAGGTCTCTGGTGTACTCTGCAGTACTCTGGTGTACTCTGCAGGTCTCTGGTGTACTCTGCAGGTCTGTGGTGTACTCTGCAGGTCTCTGGTGTACTCTGGTGTACTCTGCAGGTCTCAGGTGTACTCTGCAGTACTCTGGTTTACTCTGTAGGTCTCTGCAGTACTCTGGTGTACTCTGCAGTACTCTGGTGTACTCTGCAGGTGTCTGGTGTACTCTGCAGGTGTCTGGTGTACTCTGCAGGTCTGTGGTGTACTCTGCAGGTCTGTGGTGTACTCTGCAGTACTCTGGTGTACTCTGCAGGTCTGTGGTGTACTCTGCAGTACTCTGGTGTACTCTGCAGGTCTCTGGTGTACTCTGCAGGTCTCTGGTGTACTCTGGTGTACTCTGCAGGTCTCAGGTGTACTCTGCAGTACTCTGGTTTACTCTGCAGGTCTCTGCAGTACTCTGGTGTACTCTGCAGTACTCTGGTGTACTCTGCAGTACTCTGCAGGTCTCTGCAGTACTCTGGTGTACTCTGCAGTACTCTGCAGGTCTCTGGTGTACTATGCAGTACTCTGGTTTACTCTGTAGGTCTCTGCAGTACTCTGGTGTACTCTGCAGGTCTCTGGTGTACTCTGGTGTACTCTGCAGGTCTCAGGTGTACTCTGGTGTACTCTGCAGGTCTCTGGTGTACTCTGCAGGTGTGCACCTCTGCAGGTCCTGCAGGCCTGGTGCACTCTGCAGTACTCTGGTTTACTCTGTAGGTCTCTGCAGTACTCTGGTGTACTCTGCAGGTCTCTGGTGTACTCTGCAGTACTCTGGTTTACTCTGTAGGTCTCTGCAGGTCTCTGGTGTACTCTGCAGTACTGTGGTGTAGTCTGCAGGTCTCTGGTGTACTCTGCAGTACTCTGGTTTACTCTGTAGGTCTCTGCAGGTCTCTGGTGTACTCTGCAGTACTCTGGTGTACTCTGCAGTACTCTGGTGTACTCTGCAGGTCTCTGGTGTACTCTGCAGGTACTCTGGTGTACTCTGCAGGTACTCTGGTGTACTCTGCAGGTCTCTGGTGTACTCTGCAGTACTCTGGTGTACTCTGTGTTGCAGGAGGACTTTGACACTGAGCAGATGTCGGCCCTGGCTTCCTGTCTGGCTGAACTGTTTAAGGATCATTTCAGAGGGGACGTCCTGCCGGAGGAGATCACTGAGGAGTGAGTCTGACCCCCGTCATCTGATCCACTGCTGTCTGTAACCACGGCAACAGGAACCAGACGGCGCCCTAACGGTCTGTCTGTCTCTCAGGTCCCTGGAGGAGTCTGTGTCCAAACCGGTCTGCCTGGTCTTCAGGAACCTGGTCACCATGCAGGAGGACAACAGCGGCTTCTCGGTGCTGCTCGACATGCTGGCCGAGTTCTACCAGAAACAGCCCAAGATCGGGTACCATCTGCTGTACTACCTCAAAGCCAGGTGGGTCCTCAGAGCCGGACTGTCTTATAAACTTTTGAAGCTGCTGGGACACATGTCGGGGAGCAGAAAGCTTTAGGAGCACCAGAGCAGAAAGTCAGTGTGAGACACCTTATTTTGAAAACAGCTTAGGGCTGAAAGGAGAAGACACAGACAGGTGAGAGACATTTTGAAAACCAGACCTTGTCACATGTCCTCGAGTTCGCCAAGTCTCACACAGACGGATGAATGACTTTGCATGTGGAGCTCTTCAGGTCAGACTGTGAGATGACTGGCAGGTTTGACGTGATGCTGAACATGTGAACTTTGTGCGCAGCAAAGCGGCGAACGGTAAGATGATGCTGTACGAGTCGTTCGCTCAGGCGACCGCTCTTGGTGACCTGCACACCTGTCTGATGATGGACATGAAGGCGTGTCAGGAGGACGACGTCCGGCTGCTCTGCTACCTCACCCCCTCCATCTACACCGAGGTGCGCGCATATACACACACACACACACACACACACACACCCAGATCCAGATCCAGATCCAGACCCGGACCTGAATGTTTCTGTCTCGGTTCAGTTCCCAGATGAGACGCTGCGGAGCGGCGAGCTGCTCAACATGATCGTAGCCGTCATCGACTCCACACAGGTAACAGCTGATCAGGACTGACCTCTGCAGAACCTTTAGTCTGGTTCTTCTGCTGGTTCTGGTCCAGGTTCTGTTCAGTAAGCAGGTGTCTCTCTGTGTTGTAGCTGCAGGAGCTGATGTGTCATGTGATGATGGGGAGCCTGGTGATGTTCAGGAAGGACTCTGTGCTCAACATCCTCAGTGAGACACCCAGAGGACACCTGTCCTCACGTCTTCATGTGTCCACCTGTCCTCATGTCTTCATGTGTCCACCTGTCCTCATGTCTTAATGTGTCCACCTGTCCTCACGTCTTCATGTGTCCACCTGTCCTCATGTCGTCTTCTTCATGTGTCCACCTGTCCTCATGTCTTCTTCATGTGTCCACCTGTCCTCACGTCTTCATGTGTCCACCTGTCCTCATGTCGTCTTCTTCATGTGTCCACCTGTCCTCATGTCTTCTTCATGTGTCCACCTGTCCTCACGTCTTCATGTGTCCACCTGTCCTCATGTCTTCTTCATGTGTCCACCTGTCCTCACGTCTTCTTCATGTGTCCACCTGTCCTCACGTTTTCTTCATGTGTCCACCTGTCCTTATGTCTTCTTCTTCTTCATGTGTCCACCTGTCCTCATGTCTTCATGTGTCCACCTGTCCTCATGTCTTCATGTGTCCACCTGTCCTCATGTCGTCTTCATGTGTCCACCTGTCTTCATGTCTTTGTCTTCATGTGTCCACCTGTCCTCATGTCTTCGTCTTCTTCATGTGTCCACCTGTCCTCACGTTTTCTTCATGTGTCCACCTGTCCTCATGGCGTCGTCTTCTTCATGTGTCCACCTGTCCTCATGGCGTCTTCTTCTTCATGTGTCCACCTGTCCTCATGGCGTCTTCTTCTTCATGTGTCCTCATGTCTTCTTCTTCTTCATGTGTCCACCTGTCCTCATGGCGTCTTCTTCTTCATGTGTCCACCTGTCCTCATGTCTTCTTCTTCTTCATGTGTCCTCATGTCTTCTTCTTCTTCATGTGTCCACCTGTCCTCATGTCTTCATGTGTCCACCTGTCCTCATGTCTTCTTCATGTGTCCACCTGTCCTCATGTCTTCTTCATCTGTCCACCTGTCCTCATGTCTTCGTCTTCTTCATGTGTCCACAGTTCAGTCTCTGGACTGGGAGACCTTCGAGCAGTACAGCACCTGGCAGCTGTTTCTGGCTCACAGCATCCCCCTGGAGACCATCATCCCCATCCTGCAGCACCTTAAATATAAAGGTCAGTGGTTTCCAGGACACAGCCCCTGTCCTCCAGACTGATCAGTCCTCTGACTCCTTTGTCTCTGTGTCCCCAGAACACCCGGAGGCCTTGTCCTGTCTGCTGCTGCAGCTCCGCAGAGAGAAGTACGACAAGAACACATCTGGACACTTTTCTTGGAGACTCCTGGGTCCCCGTTAACGTCTCTGTCTGTCTGTGTGTCCCAGGCCCAGTGAGGAGATGGTGAAGATGGTCCTGAGTCGTCCCTGTCACCCCGAGGACCAGTTCACCACCAGCATCCTGAGACACTGGGCGTCCAAATACGACGACACGCTGGGAGAGCACATAAAGGCCCAGCTGATAAAGAACAACAACCAGCCACGCAAGAGACAAAGGTGAGGACAGAACGGGACAGCTTAGGGCTGACAGGAGAAGACACAGACAGATGAGAGACAGACGGGTGACGACAGAGAGACGGGTGAGGACAGACAGAGACAGACGGGTGAGGACACACAGAGAGAGACGGGTGAGGACAGACAGAGACAGACAGGTGAGAGACAGACGGGTGACGACAGAGAGACGGGTGAGGACAGACAGAGACAGACAGGTGAGGGCTGACGGGTGAGGACGGTCTCTGCCGGGGACTGTAAACAGCGGTTGCGCCTCTGTCCCCAGTCTCCGCAGCTCCAGCAGTAAGCTGGCCCAGCTGACCCTGGAGCAGATCCTGGAGCACCTGGACAACCTGCGCCTGAGCCTGAGCAACACCAAGAACAGCTGTGAGTACGGCCGGGCGCCTTCTGCTGCTCGCCTTCGCCGCCTGCTCGCTCACTCATTGTTTCTGTCTCTGCCAGTCTTCACTCAGACCCCGATCCTTCAGGCCCTGCAGCACGTTCAGGCCAGCTGTGACGAGGTCCACAAGATGAGGTACGCACGCGCGCACGCACGCACGCACGCACGCACGCACGCACGCACGCACACTGACTGGTGACCTCACAGAGGGGCTGATGACATCACTTCCTTCTCCTGCAGGTTCAGCGACCTCTTCGCCCTGGCGGAGGAGTACGAGGACTCCCAGACGAAGCCTCCCAAGTCCCGCCGAAAGGCTCCGGCCTCCTCGCCACGCTCCCGGAAAGGAGCGGCTCCGCCCGCCAACAACAACGAGGAGGAGAGCGCCTCCAGCAGCGCCTCGGTACGTAGCCCCGCCTCCACCTGCTCCTCTGTGGGGACGACCTGAATCTGCGTCGCCTCCTTCGATTGGTCCGTTTGAAACGGAAACCCGATCTGTGTTCCGTCTGGTTTGTGAACCCAGGAAGCAGCTTTGTGTGTTGTGTTTTGGCGCCCGACAGAAGTGTAACGGCCGATGTGGCGTCTCTTTCAGGAGGAGGAGGACTCGAAGCCCAAAGCTCCGAAGAGAAAGAGGAAAGGCTCTGACAGCGACTGAGGGGCCTCCTGACCAATCACACGCCAGCTGCCACGGAGACAGTTAGCCGCTCTGACAGCTGGAAGAGGCCCTTCCCCCTCCCGATGACACGCACTGAACGCCGCGGGAGGGGCGGGGCTCCGATACGCCGCAGACTTTTTATCCACGTGCTGAACTGACTTTCACGTGATGAGATGGACGCTGTTTCCACGGAGACGAGGCGGTCGCCGCATGGCTCCCATGTGGCTGCTCTCCCATGATGCAGTGGGAGGACAGAACATGAACTCTGGGAACCAGACTGATTTTAATACAGGGACGTGATGAAGATGATGATGATGATGAAGATGATGAGTGTGGGAACTTTTTTCAGTTCGTTTCTCCCTGTTTGTTTTTTTTTTTTTTTTGAGGTGGGGGGACTTTGGACCTTTATTGTGGAGGATCCTGACTTCCTGCTGTTTTTAGCAGCTCCTTCCTGTTTGTCTCGCTGCAGTAAAAGTCTGTCCTGAACATCATGTTGATATAAAAGCAGATGGTTTGTTTCAGCTCGTCTTCTGTCTCTTTGTTTCAGAAACTGAAGCTTCAGCCTCATGAACGTTTTTAAAAACTGAACTAAAGTCTGACGTTTATTCAGAGAAGCAGAGTTGTGACGGCTGCGTTCAGCCTCGGTGCTCCGTAAAGTTCACGCTCAGGTCAGGCTGCGCTCGCCGCTCGCCAGTCGTTATACTCAACGACCCATCAAAACGGCTCCCCGACACATTTCTGACACATCGCCGACTCCACGCCAAACATCTGGAGGAGTCGGCCGACAACATCCAGCCAATGAGAGCAGCAGCTGCTGTTTCCAGCTCATGTAGTGTGAACGCCATAAAGACTTCAAGACTCACGTCACAAGACGGCGAGTTGTGTCAGCCTCCAGTGCGAACTGTCCCGTGTAACACGACGTCACACGCAGCTCGCCGTCAGTCAGAACAGGTGAGCTGGCGGGAGACTCCTCTTCATTCTCCTCTCACGGCTCACAGTTCTCCTGGATTACAACAAGTGGTCACAACTTCCTGTTAAGGCTCCTGCAGACTACACGACTGTCAGCGGCGGCCGATGGCCGCGCCGTTCACACCACACAACTTGCCGCCTTGTGACGGGAGTCTCGAAGTCGTCGTGGCGTTCACACTACAGCTGGAAACGGCAGCTGCTGCTCTCATTGGCTGGACGTTGTCGGCCGACTCCTCCAGATGTTTGGTGCTAGATATCTGGCAGACGGCGGCGATGTGTCAGGGAGCCGTTGTGATGCGTAGTTCACACGTAACGACGGGCGAGCGCCGATCGCAGCGTGACACTCGCCAAGTGCAAATCTGGCTAAAAAATGGCGCAGTGTGAACTAGACTTAAGTTTCATTACTGCTTCTGTACAAACCAACCGCCCCCCGTCTCCCTCGCTCTTTGCTCGCTGTTTCTGCTGGACAAGCGGCGTGCAGGCAGATCAGCAGAGCGGAGAACTGTGACAGCTGCTGAGTCCAGACTCGGGTCTCATTTAAAAAGAACCCATCTGTATCGGATTTGGACCACATATGGAAGTGGCCCCAATCCGAACTGGAAAAGATCAGGTTCCGTGTGACCTGGCCGGTTCACACTGTCGGAAAGAGATCAGATCTGAGTCACGTGGGCTTTGGGTCACCGCAGTCTGAACTCAGCTGAGCGGACTTCCTCAGGCGGGCTGCTTCAGAGCCTCGGGGCCCCTCAGGCGGGCTGCTTCAGAGCCTCGGGGCCCCTCAGGCGGGCTGCTTCAGAGCCTCGGGGCCCCTTTAGTTTTCGGTCCGTGCGTCTGGGACTGAAGGTCAGAACAGGGTTGGAGCCAACGAAGAGCTTTAAAAGGAATCTGAAACGTCCTGGGAGCCCGTGTGGTGAAACCGGATCATAGTTCTTGGTTCTGGTCTGGATCAGTAGATGTTGGGCTCCTGCAGTAAACGCTCCGTACTTGTATAGGAGCCTTTCTAGTCTTTTCGACCACTCAAAGCGCTTTTACACTCACAGTCACTCACTGAGCCTCTGTGCTCAAACAGAAACTAACATTCACCACAGCCACCAGGGGCAGCAGCCTGGG